>JAGFNQ010000454.1:103898-141341 GCA_024364735.1 Boesenbergia rotunda
TTTGATTGTTTATTTAATTTTGCAATTTACCATGCTTAGACTTAGGTTTAGTTAGCTTAAGGACTTAACCAATTACTTGAAATTTGAAAACATAGTATTGGGAGGAGGTGAGATGATAGTACGTTGGGGAAACCAACTCTAATAAGATCAAGTCTACTTGGTCTCTTTAGACTGGTGAAACCAGCCGAAGCTACCGATCCAAGACCCAAGCTAGTTAGACCAGAAAATGACCTAATTTAATTTGAAAATGAAATTTCATTAAAAAGGCTTTGTCAAGGAAAGGGTGGATGATCCCATAAGGCTACGGCCAAAGAAGGCCTAGTGCCTCGCCAAGACCTGGGAAGCCAATTTCTGAAATTCAAATTCAAATTATCTTTTGTCAAATTCGAATCTAACACAAATTTCAAATAATTATAGATTCTAATCTGTTTCAAAATTTCTTTTTTCAAACTTATTCTGTTTCAAAAATCACTTAATCAGTGTTCAAAATTTCTGCTTTCTACACTTATTTTTTTAAAATCTGTTTTTCAAAATTAAATAACTTTTTTCAAAATAAATGAAAATTCCTTTTTCAAAATTAATTTTTACCTTCAAACCTGTCTCACAAGAACTTTTAAGGCTAACTGTTTGAAAACCCTAGATTGGGTGAGACAGGAAAATTAAGTTCAAATTAAAAATTTCTTTTATGTTGTGTTTTAATTCAGAGGATAATTCCAACATAGTCAAACCATGATTAACATAGTCAAACCTTAGTCAACTGAGTCAAACATGGTCAAACCTAGTCAACACTAAGGTCTTAGATAAAGTCAGTCTATGTCGGATACAGGGGGAGTTCTTCTTAATGTTTTTTAGATTTCTCAAAATCCTTATGCTTTAAAACTTATTTTCATCTAAAAAATAAGGCTTTCAAAAGTTGATTCAAAAGCCTTCGTATATTACTATCTATTTGAAAAATTATTATCATTTCAAAATGTTCTTCGAAAACTGTGTTATCATTCCAAATGGTGTTGAAAATTACTATACTCAAAATTATCTTCATTCCAGATTGAATTTTCTAAAATTATCTTCTTGAAAATTACTATACTCAAAACTATACTCTTTTGATTTTAATAAACCCTAAAGACACAGAGGAAGGTCCATTTCATGATCCACTAGGACTCCTAGGAAGTGTCAAATTTAGGGGGAGTTTGATTCAAAAGAAGAATTTTTGAAATTTTTTTTGGTAATTATTTTAAAGTTATTACATAATTCTTATAATTTAAATCAAACCCTAAAACTCAGAGGAAGATCACTTATAGTCAACAAGCTTCCTAGGACTGAGTCAAGTTTAGGGGGAGATCAAATTAAAAGAATTGTTGAAAATTTTTCAAAATATATGTTTTCATGCACTGCAAGTTTAAAATCCTTTTGAAAACATAAATAATTTTTCGTTCAAAATATTATTATTATTGTGGCCTATAAAATTGCTTTTGAAATAATATTTACTTGGGTTGGCAATTTCCAGGACACTTAGGAAAATATCCTTGTAGTCAACAAGGTTTCCTAGGATTGTGTCAGACTGGAAAATAAACCAAGTCAAGCAAAATATTGTGTCTTCAAAAGGTCATACATTTTTCAAAATGTACTAGCATATACTTTCAAAGTACTATCATTTTTTTTGGAGATAGTATTTACTTGAATTGGAGAACTTTTCCAGGACACTTAGGGAAATGTCCTTGTAATCAACAAGGTTTCCTAGGATTGTGTCAGACTGGAAAAGAAACATAGTCAAGTAAAATATTTTATTTTCAAAATGCATAATACTTTTCAAAAATTCTCATATCTTTCAAAGTCTAATATTTTTCTAAAAGTACTTATGTGTTTCAAATCATAATTTATTTCAAAGTACTTATGTCTTCAAAAATGCATAATATCTTTCAAAAAGTACTGCTATTTTTCAAAATATAATGTTTCCAAAAGTACAAATATTTTTCAAGGCAAAAGTGTTCTAAGTGCGTGAAGCTTTTAAAGATTTGCCTACAAATACATTTTTTAAAATGGATTTAATCTAGAAATTTAAGTTTTTTTTATGCCTTCAAAATTATTCTAAGTATCTTTTTGCTTTCAAAATTCATAGGCTCTGATACACAAACATTCTCCTTATCACTTCCTTCAAAATATTATTCTTAATTGAACTTAAAAATGGTCTAAAGAGAAGAATTTAACATTAAGGGGGAGAGATAGGAAAGAAAAGAGGGAATCAAATTTCAAAAATTTGAATTTCAAAAACATCCGAAGTACTTAATTTTTTCAAAATCAATTTAAGTACTTGATTTTTACTTAATTTTTTTAAAATACAACTTAAGTACTTAACATTTTTTTTCAATTACTTAACTATTTCTTTCAAAAATTATTTCTAAGTCTTTCTCAAAAATTATTTCTAAGTACTTAACAATTCCTTTCAAAAATTTATTTCAAGTATTTAAATGAGTTTAGTACTTAACTATTTTTAAACCAAGTACCTGACACTTAATTTTTCAAACTTCTCAATAGTACTAGCTTTATACTTGAAAATTATTTAAGTGTAAAAAGTTTTGAAAATATTTTTACTCTGTTTTTGAAATACTTTGTCAAAAACATGAAGCACTTAGAAAAACTCATAAATCCCTGTTAGATACCTTGTTCACCCATGCCTGTTTTTGATATATGTCAAAGGGGGAGGAAAGGTCAAAGTTAAGAGTTGTAAATACAAGTATTCAGGGTTTTAGGGGGAGTATGAAAAATAAATATTTTTTTCAACTCTACATTTATTCTATTCATAAATAGTTATACTTCATTGCTTAACCTTTTGTGCTTAAACTGTTATAAGTGTTTCCTTAACTTTGAATTGTGTTGCCATAATCAAAAAGGGGGAGATTGTTGGTGCAGGAAGCACCAGATCGAACCTTGTTTTGATATTGGCAAAGGATTCAAAGTTAAGGGTTGTTTGTTATCTAACAATGCTACTTGAGTGTACAGGAAAAGCCCTAGCGAAGGACTGCTAGGCCCTGGCGAAGGGCTGCCAGAAGAAAAGTCCTAGCGAAGGACAGCTAGGCCCTGGCGAAGGACTGCCAGAATGGAAAAGCCCTAGCGAAGGATTGCTAGGTCCTGGCGAAGGACTGCCAGAAGAAAAGCCCTAGCGAAGGAATGCTAGGCACTGGCGAAGGACTGCCAGACAGCAGAAGCCCTAGCAAAGGACTGCTAGGCACTGGCAAAGGACCGCCAGAATGCTAAAGCCCTAGCGAAGGACTGCTAGGCTGGCGAAGGACTGCCAGAAGAAAAGACCTAGCGAAGGGCAGCTAGGCACCAAGCGAAGGGCAGCTTGGTAACTCAAGACCTGGCGAAGGACTGCCGGGCAAAAGTCCAACTGGAGGATCCGGTTGGCACCAGGTAAACTCTCCCGAGAGGAGTAGGTGAGGACGCGTTCCCCTTGAGGGAACATTAGGCGTCGGTTCGACCTAGGGCTCCATTTTGGAGACCAAAGTCAGAACCAAGACAGCTAAGGCTGTATAAAATAATAATATTATTGTTATTTGGACTAACCCTGGATGCAGGATCGAAGGACTGAGTATCTGCAGCTCAGAGAGCCTCAAAGGAGTGAGGCAGAAGCTGAGCAGGGCGCCCCGGACGACCAGGGCGCCCCCAAGGTCAACCCAAGTCTCTAACAACCTCGACACGCTTCAACCCGCTTGTCGCGGGCGCCCCGCGTGTCTCGGGCGCCCCCACTGCCAGCTGCCGAAGCTCATCTCTGCGAAGCTGAGGAGATGAGGCCTTTTGACCGGTCAATGCGGCCGCCCCGAGTCCTCCAGGCGCCCCGGTCAAACCGGATCCCGAGGATAAGGGGATCAGACGGCGACCGAGCTACAGCCGGATCAGCTGCCACGTGGGGGCACCCCCGTCGACCAGGGCGCCCCTAGGCCCTATATAAAGGGCCCTCGACCCCCTTCTTCAGAGCATCACTTACTGCGACGCTTCCACGCTCTACAACTTTCATTCAACGCATCCAAACGCTCCGACGACCGCGCTCTGCTCCAGGAACTTCTCAACTCAAGTCCGAAGCGCCGTCGTCCTCCCGCTGCACCGAAACTCGAGCCTACCCCGGGAGTTGGTAAATACAGAAGTGTTATATTTCTTATTGCAATTTGTATTTCTCTTCTGTACTTATTCTACGCATTATAGAATTGCCCAAAGTAAACGGTCAACGACCGTGGGCCTTGGAGTAGGAGTCGACCCAGGCTCCGAACCAAGTAAAACGACCTTGTTAGCGTTGTGTTGCTTTTTGTGTCTTATTTCCGCTGTGCACTTACTCTTTTTTTTAAATTCGAACGATTTGCGACATTCACCCCCCCCTCTCTCGTATTTCTCGATCCAACAAGAAAGACCTGATTATGTTTACAAACTTACCAAAGCACTTTATGGACTAAAACAAGCACCAAGGGCCTGGTATGAACGCTTATCCACTTACCTAATTTCTAAAGAATTTAAACAAGGACAAATCGATTCAACTCTATTTATTAGAACATTAGGAAAAGAAATATTTATTGCCTAAATCTACGTCGATGGCATAATCTTTGGGTCCACCAACTCTAATTTTTTAAAAGAATTCGTTAAAATAATGGAAAATGAATTTGAAATGAGCTTAGTTGGTGAGCTCAACTTTTTCCTAGGGTTACAAATTAAACAAACTAGGGATGGAAACTATGTCCATCAATCCAAATATCTAAAGAGTTAATAAAGAAATTTAAAATGGATAACTCTAAAAGCATAAGTACCCCTATGACCACTAATATAAAAATAGATAGTGACCCTGATGGAAAACCTACTGACCTTAAACTTTACAGGAGTATGATTGGAAGCCTACTATACCTTACGGCCAGCAGACCTGATATCCTCTTCTCGGTAGGAATGTATGCTAGATACCAAACTTGTGCTAAGGAAACGCACTTAGCAGCCTTAAAAAGAATATTAGGATACATTAAGGGCACCCTAAATGTAGGGATTTGGTATCCTAGGATCTCAACTTTTAAACTATCAGGATATTCAGACTCTGACTATGGTGGTTGTAAGCTAGATAGAAAAAGTACAAATGGAAGTTGCCAACTCTTAGGAAACAGCCTAGTAAGTTGGTGCAGCAGAAAGCAACACTGTGTAGCCTTGTCCACAACCGAAGCTGAGTATGTTGCTTTAGGAGAGTGTGTTGCACAACTCTTATAGATGATGCACACTCTTAAAGACTTCCAGCTTGACTACAATCAAACCCAAGTCTTCATTGATAACATAATCTCAATTAATCTAACTAAAAATCCAATCCAACATTCCAGAACTAAACACATAGAAGTTAAACACCACTTTGTAAGAGATCATGTAGCCAGGGGTGAAATTGTCCTTAAGCATATAGATTCTAAATCCAACTTAGCCGACATATTCACCAAACCCCTACCTGAGTCTGAGTTCAGCTCATTAAGAAGGCAGTTAGGATTATGCTTGGTAGAATAGAGTTACTATATTTTTTTTGCTTTAAGTGATTTGAAAAAACAATTTTTAAAACAGTTTTAAAAAATTTTGTTTTATGTTCAAAATCTTTTTAATAGTTTTTTTACTTAGTTTTATTGTCAAAAACTACCCCCTTCAAAACTAGGGCTTTTTCGTAAAATGGGCTTAGCCTAGGCCCTAACCCTAGAAATGCATGCACCTATAGATCTAGAAGCCAGCATCTCACAAGCACCTTAGGGTACTTTTGAGTGATAACCTAGAATGGGTTGAGATGCTTAGGACTTTGCCTTAATTCAAGATGCTTTAAGTCAGTGCATCTGCAGTAATTGGGACACTAAAAACAACTAAAATACAGTAATCAAGTTAAGTGTCAAGCTTAGACAATCTAACTTGAACAGAACACTTAACTCGACTAACCCTAGCGAAAACTACTGTTTATAACAGGTAGTAAGTAGCTAATTGGGTTAGACAGGTCCCTACAGAAAAAATTTAAATGGTTTGATTCAGTTTATTTTGCATTGGTTCAGTACAACACATTATTCTGTTATATACAAGTTATTTGTTATTTTGCTATATTATTTATTTTGATATATGGCAAAGGGGGAGAGTTAAGAAAGGAGAGAAGCTTTAAATTTTTTAAAATTTTATCCTTTCTTCAAAAAGTACTTAACCTGTTTTTTTTCTAAAACTACTTTCAAAAGTACTTAGTCTTTATCCTTTCTTCAAAAAGTACTTACTCATACTTACTCTATTTTTCTCCTTCAAAGTACTTAACCTGTTTTTTTCCAAAACTGTTTTCAAAAGTACTTAGTCTAAATTATTTTCAAGATAAAGCATTTTCTAAGTACTTAAACTTAAGCTATCACTAAGTACTTATTTCCAAACTTCCCTAGAAAAGTTTCGAAGTACTAAGAGATTGAAAACTTTCAAAAGTACCTTCAAAAACTCAAAAGAGATGTTTCAGAAATTTTTTTTACTAAGTTGTTTTTCTAAAAATTTCTACGTATAAATTTTTTTTTGGAAAATTCACTTTGAAAAATCTTCTAAGTTCTGAAAAATTAACTCCATCATGTTGACTTAGAAAATTTTCAAAACCCCACGAAACTTTGAAAAACCTAGGGGGAGATTCCTTCTAGGGGGAGGGAACTAAACTAGTTTATCATTTACTCTGATTAACTTAACTTTTTGAATCGGGTTGCCATAAATCAAAAAGGGGGAGATTGTTGGTGCAAACAGCACCCAAGTCGAACCTGTGTTTTGATAAATGGCAAAGGGTTCAAAAGTTAAGTCTTATTTGTTATCTAATATGCTGCTTGAGTGTGCAGATTGAAGCCCTAGCAAAGGAATTCTAGGCACCTAGCGAAGGAATGCTAGGCACTGAAACCCTAAGTCCTGGCGAAGGATAGCTGGGCACCTAGCGAAGGGCTGCTAGGATACGAAGACCTAGCGAAGGACTGCTAGGCACCAGGCGAAGGACAGCTTGGTATCCAAGACCTAGCGAAGGACTACTAGGCACCTAGCGAAGGACTGCTAGGATACGAAAACCTAGCAAAGGACTGCTAGGCACCGGGCGAAGGACAGCTTGGTATCCAAGACCTGGCGAAGGAACGCTAGGCAAAAGTCCAACCGGAGGAGCCGGTTGGCAACAGGTAAATTCTCCTGAGAGGAGTAGGTGAGGACGCGTTCCCCGTAGAGGGAACAGTAGGCGTCGGTTCGACCTAGGGCTCCATGTTGGAGACCCAAAGTCAGAACCAAGACAGCTAAGGCTGTATAAACCTTATACTTTATTGCTTTATATTGTTTTGGACTATCCCTGGATGCAGGACCGAAGGAACGTGTGTCTGCAGCTCAGAATGCCCAAAGGAGAGAGGCAAGTAGCTGAGCAGAGCGCCCCCAGTGTTTCGGGCGCCCCCAAGGTCAATACAAAACAAGTGAAGCAAAGATACGCTTCGGAAGCTTACTGGGCGGGGCGCCCCCGTGCTCCCGGGCGCACCCGTGCTCCCGGGCGCACCCATGCTCCAGGGCGCCCCGGGCTCAAGCCAACGAAGAGGATAAACTTTATCCAGCCGAGAAGCCCGCTGAAAATGTCAACCAGGGCGCCCCCAGCGTCTCGGGCGCCCCCACATTCAACCCTCAGCCCTATTCGAGTGGGATAAGGGCTGACCGAGAGTTGCTCGGATCGGGTGGCACGTGGGGGGGGGGGGCGCCCCCAATGTTCAGGGCGCCCCGGGAAGCTATAAAAAGCCCCTCGAACCCAAGGCTTCGAACAATCAATTCTTCCAACGAATTCACGCTCTTCTACTCCCGCGCTCTGCTCCGGAAACCTCCTGACTCGAGATACAAGCGCCGACGACGTCCCTTTGCTCCGAAAATACAATCTACACCGGACGTCGGTAACGAAGAGATTCTTTTAAGTTTACTGTACTATTCTTGTAATACATTTTATAAACTATTTTTGCACACATATAGAATTGCCCGCAGTAAACGGTCAACCACCGTGGGCCTTGGAGTAGGAGCCGACCGCGACTCCGAACCAAGTAAAATCGTGGTGTTCGCGTGTGTTTTACTTTATTTATTTCCGCTGCCAATTCTCTTTTACAAATCCGAACGTTTTACGATATTCACCCCCCCCTCTATCGTTCTTCTCGATCCAACATGTTGTTCCTCGTGTGTGGTTCACTAAGTCCTGCATGATTCAAACACATATCAAACCAATATAAAATCTTAACTTAATCATATTGACACACATATCAAAATTCATGATCGTACCAAACAAACATGGGTCGATTGTGTTAGGCCCTTTCCGTTTGCTAGAGGGGGTGAATAGCAACTTCTCCGATCACCCACTTTAATCGTGGTTTTCTTCCTACACGTTGTTAGTGCGCAACGGAATAATAAATAATAAAAACTAACAACTACGAAGACAAACCAATTTACGTGATTCGGAGATGAAGCTCCTACTCCATGGCTGTCCGTAAGGTGGACGACCCCGATCCGTCAGTGGATGACTCCCCGGAAGACCTCCGGCTAGCTCGTGTAGCTCCTTGTGGGTGGAGAAACCTCGCCACAATCCGGACAACACTCTTGAGCACAAAGACTACTAATTTGCCTTTAACCAAAGCTAATTTCATCAAGAACTCTCAGCCAAAATCAAACCCCTTTAAATAGTGCTCTAGGCTGATATGACCGTTACCAGTCGACTGACCCATCACCAGTCGACTGGTCTCACTTAAATTCGACCGTTACTGCTTAACGTTCAAATTTGAGCTACCATCAATCGACTGCTCCAGGGGCAGTCGACTGATCTTTCTGTGGACTTTATCAGTCGACTGCCCTGGCACCAGTCGACTGATCCACTTCTAAACCTAAGGTTTCCCCTTCCTAAGTACATTTCCCTCAGCACTCGAACCCTAAGATTTCCCGAGTACAATTCACCCAGCACTCGAACCCTCACGACTCAACTGACACTTTTTCCAGCAACCTCGATTTGTTGCCTTCAAGCCCTCTTCGACTTTGGCTCTCGTCCTTCAAATGCACACACAAGCCCACGACTTGCCTCCATGCCATCCTTCGGGTATGCCTCGAAGTCCGCTTCCCTCAGCTCATCGTTCCTGCTCCAGCAGCCTCGACCTGTTGCCTTTAAGCCCTCTTCGACTTTGGCTCTCGTCCCTCAGATGCACACACAAGCCCTCGGCTTGCCTCCATGTCATCCTTCACGTATGCCTCGAAGTCCGCTTCCCTCGGATCATCATCCCTGCTTTGTCCACGGTCCCTCAGATGCATGCAAGCCCACGGCTTGACTCCCATGCAATCTTTCACCGGTCCCAAAGCCGTCCAACTAAGTCCATGTGTATCCTACAAACCTGCACACTCAAATACACATATCAAATATAAGGGTAAACCTAACTTAAACCCTTTGTCCAAGCATCAAAACACATGGTCACTCCGGACCATAGATTGCCCCAATAATCTTCCCCTTTTTGATGTTTGGCAATACGTTTAAGTTAAGGAAAACAAATAGCAAATACAAAGCTAATAACCACTTGGACTTACGTTGCCAAAGCTCCACCTTGGACTTACACCGCCAATGCATATACAATGCAAACATGTATGGATCTTATCACAAGGCATCCCCACACCTAACCTTCCCAGGAGTTTAGGTCTTTTACCAAAACGGGCTTTTTAAAACCTCTCCAAGACTCCCCCTACATTGGACTTACAAAGGCTTTCTAAGAACCTCTCCAAGGCTCCCCTACATTGGACTTATAAAGGCTTTCTAAGAACCTCTCCAAGGTTCCCCTTACGCCACCAAATGAGCAACAATGCTCTCCCTTTACCTAAGCTCCCCCTCGACCTAGGATTTCTTGCAAAGGCGTGTTTGGTTTCCCACTTAAACCCAACACTTTTCCCCCTTTACCATACATCAAAAGGACTCCAACAATTTCTCTCTTATTAGATCCTTTAACCCATAACGATCATGAGCATATTGTATTAACCCCCATAAGATTATACACTTGTTTTACATCATTATAACACTTTTCGACTGCTGAAAAACCATTTCAGCCCATATCAGTCGACTGCCCCTAGACCAGTCGACCGGCACCCCGAAACTCCCATTTTCAGCATTTCTGACCCAATTTTAAAAATGCACCAGAAATTTCACAAATCTTCAAAAATTTCTAAATTTTGTGGAGAGGTTTGTGGTACCCATATCTACTTGGGAAAAATACATTCAAATATGTATCTATTGTCATTCCCAAGATTGACACAAAATTCAAAACTAGCTAAATGGTTCAATTGAACCTTGACCTAAAGTCCTAGTTTTGACCTCCTCTTGATGTCTCTGCCCATACTAACCCATAATGCATCCCTAGCATTTGTTTATATGACACTTATACATCAAAAACCAACTCCATCCTATATGACCCCAATGTCATCTTTCCATGCATGAAACTTAAATCCAATGTGCCAACTCCCTAGGATTAAGACTCAAATCTGTCTTCACATCCCTTGGCACACTCCATGACCCATCTAGACTTCCGAGAGAAATCCTCCCGAGATCTATAGAACATAGGTCTCAACTTGGCTCCTAGAGCTCCCTCTTGAGCTCTTAGCCTTAGCCACTTCCCTAGGTGACCAAACAAACACTAAGCCACACCGGTGTACCTCCGATGACTTTTGGCCTACACTCTTAACCTTCTTAACCTTGGACCCCTTGTCCTTAGTTAAGACTTTCTCCTTACTTTTAAATGACATCCCCTTGCCATTTTTGGACTTCCTCTCCTTGCCATAGTTATATGCCACCCTAGCATATTTCTATTCATTGGCATCGGAGAACTTAGATCGGTATCCTAGACCCGATCTATCATTGTTGGGTTTTTGACTACCCAACCTCATACATAAACCCGTAGATCCAATAGTGAATTTGTCTAGGATTTTCTCCATTTCTTCAAGTTTTGCCCTTAATACTTGATTTTCCAACTCTAGAGCTCTAACCCTAGAGTCAACATGTCCATCTTGGACAATCCTATGTTGGGGACGAGATGGCTATAGAGGGGGGGGTGAATATAGACAATCACAATTTCTTAGCTCTTTTACTCTTTCTCTGCACTTAGGTTAGCCACAGCGGAAGCAATACAAGTATAACAGCAGAAACAGAAATGCAGAGAAGAAAGAACAAACCACACAGTCGCTAACTCAAAGATTTACAAGGTTCGGGGATAACTTGCCCCTACTCCTTGGCATGCCTGTGAGGTGGGCGATCCCTTGATCGTCGGCAGATCAAGCCCCGGTGAACACCGGATATCAAGCGCCTCCTTCTCGGTGGAGTAACCTCTCCACAAGCTGTCTCAGTAGATGAATACAAGATTAAGCACACGAGACGCTCGAGAAGGGAAGCTCACAAAGCTCTCACAGGAATGCAACAAGATCGCTCAAGAACAAAGCAATAGAGAGCACGAACACAGTCCAGCAACAACTTCCCAAGTTTTCTGTCTGTCTCGCCTCGTCTCCTCTGCTTCAGCTTCATCACTTAAGCTCTGCTCACCATCACAAGCTTCATCAGCATCCACTGAGCCAGCCTGAACCCACTGACCTCCCTGAGCACTCAGTCCACTGAAGACTCCCTCTCCAGCTGAGCCTCCATCAGTCGCCAGCTGCGTCAATTGCCCGTTGAAACCTGAGAATGAGAAACAGCCAAACCTGCTCAATGGAAAGCCTCCCATTGACCCTCCTTGAGTGTTTGAATCACCTGCTATCACCTGCACAGTCCAACAGAGGCTTAGCAATGCATATCAAAATATATCAGCAATGTATCAGAGAATCGGCAGTGAAAGCAGACGCGATCAGAACTTCTGACAGCGTATTTGAATTAAAGTCATCGGTCACCTGACCGATCAGAGAGCCTCCTGATCGGTCACCAGACCGATCAGGCTGGTCCCAGATCGATCAGGCTCCGTCCTGATCGATCCCCAACGCTCAATTAGAAATCGCGATTTCTTTGAGATTCTCCTGGACCGATCACCAGACCGATCCCACGTCGTGGATCGTTCACCTGACCGATCCACCCTTATATTAGGCGATTTCTGAGTTTCGCAGGCTAGGCCTTCTGATCGGTCAACTGACCGATCAGGGTGTCACCTGATCGGTCAACAGTCCAATCAGGTCATCACCAGATCGATCAGAGAGCCTCCTGATCGATCTTAGTGAGGAGCCCGCGAAGCTGGATCGTTCACCAGAATGATCTGCACAGTGATCCTGATCGGTCATCAGACCGATCAGGAGCAGTTCAGCAAGGGATCTCAACCTCACTGCTCGCTCCCTAATCGGTCACCAGACCGATCAGGAGCCAGTCAATGGGTGAAACGCATACTCTCTGATCGGTCACCAGATCGATCAGGAGCAGCACAGTAGGTTCCCAACCTAACTGTGTGCTCCCTGATCGGTCACCCGACCGATCAGTCATCGCTGGATCGGTCACCAGACCGATCCACGAAGGAGCAGCGTGCCAGAATCCCTAATCGATCACCAGACCGATCCAGGGACTCAAACTTAGCCCTTCAAGCTAAGTTTCTATCCACCTTAGCCCTCCATGCTAAGGATTTTCCATCTAACTCTCCAAGTTGGGAATTTGTACCTAACCCTCCAAGTTAGGACTTTTCACCTAGCCCTCCAAGCTAGGACTTTTCACCTAGCTCTCCAAGCTAGGACTTTTCACCCAACCCTTCCGAGTTAGAACATCATCCAACCTAGCCCTCCAAGCTAGGCACCTGACCCTCCAAGCCAGGACTTTTTCACCTAATTCTCCAGGATGGGAATTTGCACCTAACCCTCCAAGTTAGGACTTTTCACCTATCCCTCCAAGCTAGGACTTTTCACCCAACCCTTCCGAATTAGGACTTTTCCAACACCTAGCCCTCCAAGCTAGGCACCTGACCCTCCAAGCCAGGATTTTTTACCTAATTCTCCAGGATGGGAATTTGCACCTAACCCTCCAAGTTAGGACTTTTCACCTAGCCCTCCAAGCTATGACTTTTCACCCAACCCTTCCGAATCAGGACTTTTCAACACCTGGCTTCACTCACCAGGACCCGGCTTCACTCACCGGGATTTCCATCACCTGGCTTCACTCACCAGGACCCGGCTTCACTCACCGGGATTTCAATCACCTAGCTTCACTCACCAGGACCTGGCTTCACTCACCGGGATTTCAAGCCCAGTCCCCGACCAGGACTTTAACCCAAATTCGCTTAACCAAACTTAAATCATTGTCAAACACCAAAACAACAACTGGGCCAGACTACATCAACAATCTCCCCCTTTTTGTTGTTTGACAACCCGATTTAAGTTTAGGTAACAATCAATTGAAGTCCGTTCAATTCTTATGAGGGAATCATGATCCTCCCCCTATAATAATCCTAAACTTAATCAACCATTTTCTCCCCCTTTGTCAAACATCGAAAAGGGTATGGTTATTCAGTTTAAACATCAAACTCCCCCTCAACCAAGGGTCTCTCCCCAAATCCAGAATAATCAAAGGATAATTTTTTTCGAATCGCACATGAAAACATATACAGAATAATATCATGGTCAAGCATGTATATGTTTCATATGACAAGTAAGTTAAAGGATGATTTTTGAATTGCATATGAGAGGCATATACCATAGATGTATCATGGCAACAATGTATATGCATCATATGGCAATAATTATCGCAGTTCCATCAGACTGATGATCGATACAGAAAAATTTCTGATTTATCTATGAACGATCAATTTTCAGAAAAATTTCTGTAATTCTGATTCGTTCAAGATCGGACTGCATTAACACTTGGACTTCCATGTGAAGGCATATACAGAAGTATATTATGGTCAAATATGTATATGCTTCATAGGACTAGTAAGGAATGCATCTGTATCTGACATATAATCCTGATTGGTCTCCGTGACCGATCAGGGTGGTTGATTACTTGATACAGAAGAATTTATGATTAGTCTGGGGAGCGATCAAATTTCAGAAAAATTCCTGAAACTCTGATACGTTCCTGATCAGACTGCATTAACAATTTACATTCCACAACAGGGGTGTAGACTCTATTAATATTCGACATTTCAGAAACATTTCTGAAACACGACATTAAAAACACGAGTCATGACTCAACACACCCTTTCTTATGAATTTGAACATTCCAACATAGGTTTGTATCAAATCATTATTAAGTACTAGGTTTGTATCACTTGAACAAATTTGTGCTCCCTTAGTACCAGGTTTGTACCAATGGAAGATCAAGTACATTTCAATTTGACTTGGTTTGTATCAGATTTGTGTGTATCAGTATGATCAGTAATCTGATACAATTCGATGAAAATTGATTGGTTTGAGGAGGTTTTGGATCAATTTGGAACGATCTGGGAGTTCCTTGATCAGAGTTGGTCTGATCGGTCACCGGACCGATCAGAAGCACCCCTGATCGGTCGGTGGACCGATCAGGGATGATACAGAATGGTTTTTCAGTTTCAGAAACAAAATTTCAGAAACTATGAAATCAACTTTGTTTCAAATCTCAACCATTCCTAAACCCTAATTCAATTGATTTTAATCCATTTGGTCCTAAGGGTTCCCTTAATCAAGATATATATCTTCATATCTTGCAACATGATTCATATCATACTTGAGAGTGTAGCTACAACTACAAAGTTCAAAGCATGATTCCAGAAAGCATAGTAAATTCGAAAGCGATCAACATATGATTAAATTTCAAAACATGCCTATATACTACCAGTATCAAGGCATGATCAAGTTTCATGATACAAAAGATGGGATCAAATTTTCAAATCATGCTTATATAACACTAGTATCAAGGTATGATTAAGTTCCCAATTTTTCTATCAAGTTCATTTACCATCATAAACAACACTAAGTGTGAAGACCTTGAATACATGCCAATTCTTTTGATTCATTTCAAGAAAACACTGAACCTAGACCTTAAGTTCATGTTCTTGTCTAATGATGTATTGTGAGATTTTCAATGTGTCCATACTTGTTCATAAGCATGCATCCATTTTCTACAACACTATTTGAGTCAAAACATGATGGTATTCTCTAAGCATGAAATTGAGTATCAAAACATGTTTGTATCAAAGCATGATCATATAAAAAAAAACTTAGTTTGATACGAAGAGGGCACTAAATCAAAGAACTTAAATAGTGAATGTTGAAGCTCATGTTCTTTGTTTGGTGATGTCTTGTGAGAATCTTGATAGTGATCATCACAAACTATGTGTTCTTCATGTTGGCCTAATACTTTCATGTTGTGAGACACATACAAGAAAATCATGGCATACTTGATCATGGAAGAATTTAAATACTAAAGTAGATTATACCATGACTAAGTACTTTAACACATGAATACCATAAAAATCACTAGCCAAGGGATTACATTGTAATAAGAACTAAGATAATGAAGCTCAAAGTATTTAATTCGAATTTTCCATAACCAATCATGTGAATGACAATTTTTTTTTTTGGTCATGGGTTTGGAGCACCCAATATCAACCACCCATGTTGATAGATGCTCCCCCTCAATCAAAGCTATACAATTCAAAATATGGAGGTTTTAGGTACCCAAATTTTGGGACCTAATGAATCTACAATGAATGACTTTGGCACCCATGCCTTAGCCATTTTCTTTCTATCCTTTTGAACCCTAGAGTCATTTGATGATCTAAATTGGGTTCTTGACATTAATGATACAAAGGTTGATTCTTTAGGTCGGTAACCTACACCGGCCCTATTGTAAACCGCCCTTTGGGAGTTTAAGATCATGTCTAAAGTTTTAGAGCTAGATGAAAACTTCTCAAGAATATTCTTGAGATCCTCAATTTTGCTCCTCAAGTCCTTATTGTCAATTTTGAGTCATCAATTACCTCATCCTTAGAGGTTTTCAATTCCTTTACTTCTAATCTTAATGATTTAACTTTTGTCTTGGATTTCTTAAGCAACTTAGTTAGGCATGCGATAGCTCTATAGCACTTATCTAACTCGGGAGAAATTACCTCTTCATCATCCGAAGATGATGAAGGCGCGGTTGAGGAGTCACTTGATTCATCACTCTCCTCCTTTGACTCTTCTAGTGCCACTAGAGCCACGTGACAGTGGATGTTCTTCTCCTCCTTCTTCTTGTTGTCACCTGCCACTAAAGCAATCCCTTTCTCTTTGGGACTTTGGTTAGAGATCTCATGTAATTCCATCTCACAAAATAAATCCTCTAACTTAACAAAAGATAAGTCCTTGGAAACCTTGTAAACATCCACCATGGATGACCACAAGGCATTCCTAGGAAATACTTTTAGAATGTACCTCACTAAGTCTCGGTTTCCTACCTTTTCATTTATGGAGTGTAGACCATTCAAGACTTCTTTGAACCGCCCATGGAGTTTACTTACAGTCTCATTTTCTCCCATGGTGAGACTTTGAAGTTGGTTGAGAAGGAGATCCTTCTTGGCTATCCGGGTTTCATGAGTCCCTTCATGGAGCTCAATAATCTTATTCCATAGATCTTTAGCACTTGTGAAAGGACCCACCTTGACCAACTGATCCTTGGTCATTCCACATTGCAAGGTGACAATGGCTTTGGCATTGGCTTCCCCCTTCCGGATTTGCTCAGCCGGCCACTTGGAAAACTCAAGCTCCTTTCCTTCATTATCCTTTGGAAGAGAAAACCCCTCCTTGACAGTGAACCACAAACTCATGTTTGTCTTTAAGTAAAACTCCATTCTTGACTTCCAATATGAAAAATCTGTGCCGTCAAAGAATGGAGGTCGGTTCGTGCTCATTCCTTCTCTTCCAGCCATCTCGTTGGTAACTCTCGGATGTTAAGCCGTTGAAGTAGAGGCCCAAGCTCTGATACCACTTGTTGGGGACGAGATGGCTATAGAGGGGGGGGGGTGAATATAGACAATCACAATTTCTTTGCTCTTTTACTCTTTCTCTGCAATTAGGTTAGCCACAGCGGAAGCAATACAAGTATAATAGCAGAAACAGAAATGCAAAGAGGAAAGAACAAACCACACAGTCGCTAACTCAAGGATTTACAAGGTTCGGGGATAACTTGCCCCTACTCCTTGGCGTGCCCGTGAGGTGGGCGATCCCTTGATCGTCGGCAGATCAAGCCCCGGTGAACACCGGATATCAAGCGCCTCCTTCTCGGTGGAGTAACCTCTCCACAAGCTGTCTCAGTAGATGAATACAAGATTAAGCACACGAGACGCTCGAGAAGGGAAGCTCACAAAGCTCTCACAGGAATGCAACAAGATCGCTCAAGAACAAAGCAACAGAGAGCACGAACACAGCCCAGCAACAACTTCCCAAGTTTTCTGTCTGTCTCGCCTCGTCTCCTCTGCTTCAGCTTCATCACTTAAGCTCTGCTCACCATCACAAGCTTCATCAGCATCCACTGAGCCAGCCTGAACCCACTGACCTCCCTGAGCACTCAGTCCACTGAAGACTCCCTCTCCAGCTGAGCCTCCATTAGTCGCCAGCTGCGTCAGTTGCCCGTTGAAACCTGAGAATGAGAAACAGCCAAACCTGCTCAACGGAAAGCCTCCCATTGACCCTCCTTGAGTGTTTGAATCACCTGTTATCACCTGCACACTCCAACAGAGGCTTAGCAATGCATATCAAAATATATCAGCAATGTATCAGAGAATCGGCAGTGAAAGCAGACGCGATCAGAACTTCTGACAGCGTATTTGAATTAAAGTGATCGGTCACCTGACCGATCAGAGAGCCTCCTGATCGGTCACCAGACCGATCAGGCTGGTCCCAGATCGATCAGGCTCCGTCCTGATCGATCCCCAACGCTCAATTAGAAATCGCGATTTCTTTGAGATTCTCCTGGACCGATCACCAGACCGATCCCAGGTCGTGGATCGTTCACCTGACGGATCCACCCTTATATTGGGCGATTTCTGAGTTTCGCAGGCTAGGCCTTCTGATCGGTCAACTGACCGATCAGGGTGTCACCTGATCGGTCAGCAGTCCGATCAGGTCATCACCAGATCGATCAGAGAGCCTCCTGATCGATCTTAGTGAGGAGCCCGCGAAGCTGGATCGTTCACCAGAACGATCTGCACAGTGATCCTGATCGGTCATCAGACCGATCAGGAGCAGTTCAGCAAGGGAACTCAACCTCACTGCTCGCTCCCTGATCGGTCACCAGACCGATCAGGAGCCAGTCAATGGGTGAAACGCATACTCCCTGATCGGTCACCAGATCGATCAGGAGCCAGTCAATGGGTGAAACGCATACTCCCTGATCGGTCACCAGATCGATCAGGAGCCAGTCAATGGGTGAAACGCATACTCCCTGATCGGTCACCAGATCGATCAGGAGCAGCACAGTAGGTTCCCAACCTGACTGTGTGCTCCCTGATCGGTCACCCGACCGATCAGTCATCGCTGGATCGGTCACCAGACCGATCCACGAAGGAGCAGCGTGCCAGAATCCCTGATCGATCACCAGACCGATCCAGGGACTCAAACTTAGCCCTCCAAGCTAAGTTTCCATCCACCTTAGCCCTCCAAGCTAAGGATTTTCCATCTAACTCTCCAAGTTGGGAATTTGCACCTAACCCTCCAAGTTAGGACTTTTCACCTAGCCCTCCAAGCTAGGACTTTTCACCTAGCCCTCCAAGCTAGGACTTTTCACCCAACCCTTCCGAGTTAGAACATCATCCAACCTAGCCCTCCAAGCTAGGCACCTGACCCTCCAAGCCAGGACTTTTTCACCTAATTCTCCAGGATGGGAATTTGCACCTAACCCTCCAAGTTAGGACTTTTCACCTATCCCTCCAAGCTAGGACTTTTCACCCAACCCTTCCGAATTAGGACTTTTCCAACACCTAGCCCTCCAAGCTAGGCACCTGACCCTCCAAGCCAGGACTTTTCACCTAATTCTCCAGGATGGGAATTTGCACCTAACCCTCCAAGTTAGGACTTTTCACCCAACCCTTCCGAATCAGGACTTTTCAACACCTGGCTTCACTCACCAGGACCCGGCTTCACTCACCGGGATTTCAAGCCCAGTCCCCGACCAGGACTTTAACCCAAATTCGCTTAACCAAACTTAAATCATTGTCAAACACCAAAACACCAACTGGGCCAGACTGCATCAACATCCTAGACCTACCCACATTCCTAGGCATATGTCTGCCCTTCTTGGGATTTGTGCCTTGATCATTAACCACCTTCCTTCCCTAAGGCATGGTAGTTTGGGTCTTTCTTGGTCTAGCTTTGGGTAATAATTTCCTAAAATTATCTACCTTATTAACTCTATCCCTATCATTATACATAAACCCATGATTATTCTTAACAAGCATATAAGAATTTGAAATTGGATTTAATTTTAAATAAGGGATTACCTTCCCTTTTACCTTTGAAGCTCCCCCTTGACTTGAGTTCCTCTTCTTTTCCAATTTCTTTAAGTGCACCAATTTCTTGATTTCTCCTTTCTTCGGGCACTTGGTGTGGTAGTGTCCATGCTCACCACATGTGAAGCAAATTATATACTTCTTATCCTTCCTTGCTCCCTCCCTACAACTCATGTTAGTTTTCAAACTATTTGAATTGAGTTTAGGGTTTACCTCATTTTTCTTACCTAATGGACACTTGTCCTTGTAGTGTCCCTTTTGGTTGCACCCAAAGCAAATTATGTGATCCTTTGACTTTGCTTTGATGAAGGTGGAAGCTTCTTCTTGCTCCGACATTGAGGATGGTCTCTCCTCCCCCTCAATCCTTGAAGTGGAGACTTCTTCTATTTCTTCCTCACTTGAGAATGTGGATGATTCTACCTTCTCCTCCTCTTCGGATGTTGAACTTGACTCAACTCCCGATTGGTCCTTCTCCTTTTCTTGGACCAATGACCCCTCTTCCTTAGGCTCTTCTTCTCCTTGTCATTGTGACGATTTTTCATGCAAAGCTATCACCTTTCTCCGCAGCTCATATGCATTCTTGTATTCTCCTACATTTAACACAATATATGAAGGTAATAAATTTAATACAATTCTGGTTACCTCCTTATCCGCCTCCGTTTCCTCCGTTTGATCCTTGGTCCAATACCGAGGCCGAAGGCGTTTTCCCTTCTTGTCCGTTGGAGCTTCAAATGGAACCTCCAATGCGGTCCAATGGTCCTATTCATTTGGAACCACGTCTCCAATCGCTTCCTCCAATAATCGAAGTCATCACGGTCGTATGGAGGTCGAATGTTGATGTCATCCCCAAATCTTTATTCAATCGCCATTTCCTCTAGCTTTTTGCTCTCTCGGCGGTTAGTCCGTAGACGAGTGAACCTCGGCTCTAATACCACTTGTAGGCCCTTTCCGTTTGCTAGAGGGGGTGAATAGCAACTTCCCCGATCACCCACTTTAATCGTGGTTTTCTTCCTACACGTTGTTAATGCGCAACGGAATAATAAATAATAAAAACTAACAACTATGAAGACAAACCAATTTACATGGTTCGGAGATGAAGCTCCTACTCCACGGTTGTCCGTAAGGTGGACGATCCCGATCCGTCGGTTGATGACTCCCCGGAAGACCTCCGGCTAGCTCGTGTAGCTCCTTGTGGGTGGAGAAACCTCATCACAATTCGGATAACACTCCTGAGCACAAAGACTACTAATTGGCCTTTAACCAAAGCCAATTTCGTCAAGAACTCTCAGTCAAAACCGAGCCCCTTTAAATAGTGCTCTAGGCTGATATGACTGTTACCAGTCGACTGGTCCATCACCAGTCGACTAGTCTCACTCAAATTCGACCGTTACTGCTTAACGTTCAAATTTGAGCTATCATCAGTCGACTGCTCCAGGGGCAGTCGACTGATCTTTCTAAGGATTTTATCAGTCGACTGCTCTGGCACCAGTCGACTGGTCCACTTCTAAACCTAAGGTTTCCCCTTCCCGAGTACATTTCCCTCAGCACTCGAATCCTAGGATTTTCCGAGTACAATTCACCCAGCACTCGAACCCTCACGACTCAGCTGACTCTTTTTCCAGTAGCCTCGATCTGTTGCCTTCAAGCTCTCTTTGACTTTGGCTCTCGTCCCTCAGATGCGCACACAAGCCCACGGCTTGCCTCCATGCTATCCTTCGCGTATGCCTCGAAGTCCGCTTCCCTCGGCTCATCGTTCCTGCTCCAGCAGCCTCGACCTATTGCCTTTAAGCCCTCTTCGACTTTGGCTCTCATCCCTCAGATGCACACACAAGCCCTTGGCTTGCCTCTATGTCATCTTTCACGTATACCTCGAAATCCGCTTCCCTCGGCTCATCATCTCTGCTTTGTCCACGGTCCCTCGGATGCATGCAAGCCCACGGCTTGACTCCCATGCTATCCTTCACCGGTCCCGAAGCCGTTCAGCTAAGTCCATGTATATCATGTAAACCTGCACACTCAAATACACATATCAAATATAAGGGTGAACCTAACTTAAATTCTTTGTCCAAATATCAAAACACATGGTCATTCCGAATCATAGATTGCCCCAACAAATTATACCAATATTAATATCTTCTGGAGTTCATTTCTCAGGTCTTTTTCCTCACCAAATCATTTATTGCATCATCAGGCTTGGCCGACCCATTTGTCAACTTCTGGATTAATGGATATAAGTATTTGAATAAATATCTAATATCTGATAAATATAAATATAAAAAATATAAAATTCAATTCAAATCCTACGCATTACCATCTTTATATGCAACCCACTATCCTTGGCGGTATGCCTAATCTAGCCGCCCACTATTTGGTCGGAGATAAAAGGAGATAACATTTTTAGCATGAGTTTATCCAGAATTTTTTAATTTCAATATATAAAAAACATTTGTTTAAAAAAAAAGACAACTTTCAGTTTAATGCAAAAGGTTCTTACTCATACTGTGGACATTAATATATATTTTAGTGCACGGTCCCTCTGGCTTAGCTATATGACTCCATTAATCAGATGTGACAATTTAAGGAGATGTTTAATTTATTTTATTTTTATTTTTTAAAAAATTATATTTTTTTATTTTTTCAAAAATAATTTTATTTTATTATTTAATTTTTCAGAAAACACTATATTTTTTCTAAAAAATAAAATTGAAAATACAAATCAAATGCATTTTTCAAAAAATCATATTTTCTAAAAAAAATAAAAATAAAAAATAAACATACTAAAGGTAGTCTAAAATTCTCACGCCATGCATATCTAATTCACGGGCATACTTCGATGCACACTATACATTATGAATAAACAGACTGCAAAGAAATCGATAAGCATCTTGAAGCATGGGCATTTAATGTAGTTTCTCAAGCCAACTTTAATAAACAAGGTGCAACAGAAACAAAACTACACTCGGATAATCAATGATGAAATTATGTCCCTATTCTCCACTGCAGGTGGGAAATCACACCAACATGGTGGTATCGTGATGCCTAAACAAACACAATTTGTTTTACACATTGCTCAGCTGACTTTTGTCCAAGTGACCACGTTGTGCCGCTTTGAAAAGGTCGAAAGGTCCAAGAACAATGTGCCAAACAGAGCCAAATCCTGAAACAAATTAGAGCGAAGTGAGTCAATTTGATAGAAGTCCACAAAACCAAAACACAAAGCAAAGGAAAAAAAAAAAATGAAAGCCCCTGTATAAACTTGCTTGAGCTGGGTCAAATATTCAGCACTCAAATTAACAGCTAAGAATCGAAGCTCAACTTTTAAAATCTCTTTGGAACATCCAATACATGTAATGAGTTATCCTAATGGATAACCATGTTGACCAATCAGACACACTAGTTCTTATTGATATGAAGCCAATCAGACATTATAGAAAACTTTTTGAATGGAACACATATCTAGTTGTGTTATGTGCATCGAGCAAGCAAACTGAGGCCAAACAGGCAGCAAACTATCTTATAGAAATTGAGTTAAATCCTTCGAATGGATAAAGTGAATAGCAAGAAAGTGACTAAACCATAAGCAGTAGCTAGGATGTTAAAGAGAAAGCACAGGTATTGAGAACATGCAATGGAAGTCCACACTTCCTGCGTTCCTAATTTCTTTGAATGGATTATGTTCACTTTCAAGAGACTTTCCAAAACAACGTAATGTAGCTTCAAGACCAACCCAATGTCAAGCTTCAATAAGATTTTGGAAGTACATAGTTTAGGATGAACAACAAAACTAACCAAATTAAGGACAAAGTTGATAAGAAAAATAGCAATGTTCTACACAGTTTAGGCAAAAGTTCTCTATTTCTGGGAAAAATGCTTCCAGTCAAGAAAAACTCATCAAAAAGTTTGCATTCGCCCAAGACATACCAGGAGATTTGAATGAAGAATTGGCTCTGGTGCTTTAAGTTTGCACTCTTGCCCTTTTTCGAGCTAGATAACGCTCTCTGGCAGCAGCCACTGCATCATCATTTCTCTTGAATTGTTCATTGTTTGTAACTGGAGCTGCAGGTTCATTCTTTCCATCTAAAGCTGTGGACTGCTCACTTGCATGGTCTGCAGCAATGCTTTTCGATTTGTTGGATGAATGACTAGAAGACTCAGCTTGAGTACTGTCTTGCTCTCTGTTTTTGCTACTGTCTCTACCTGCACTAGTTTCAGTAGGGCTATAATCAGCTTGCTTTGAAGTATCTTTTGCAGGCTCTCTTTCATACATTTTTGTGGTCTCTGCGGACTGAGCACCAAAAGCTACATTCTTGTTGAGACCAAAGTAAAAGTCACTAAGATCACTCCTCTTCGTTACCTGAAGAAAAGCCAGAGAAATTCAATGTACTTGAATGGAAACCTTGTTTATTAGAACAAGACAAAACAAAAAGGAGCAATTTAAAAGAGATGAACTACTTACATCTTCCCTTTCCTCGCGAATTTTAAGCTGCCTCTCTTCTTCTAACCATTTTGCCTGTTCCGCTAGCTTTTTCTTGTAGGCACTGGTTACAAACTTCTCCTTATCAGCATAAAGGTGATCTTCTTTACTTCTCTCTTTCAGCAACTTCCTTTCATATACAATTTCATGTTCACGCTCACGTTGTTTTGCCTTCTCCATAAGTGTTTCTATGTATTTTGACTGCAACAAAGCCAAACACAGGAATAAACTTTTTCAGATGCATCAATGTGAAAAATCGATGGACCTAATCATACACAGAAATTGTGAAGGATCCATACGACATACGAGGGCATCAGCCTTCTTCAATCAGGAAACACATACATTGTATCCCATGAAGATATGTGCCAAGTGACACGGGAACAAAAGAAATAAACAAACAACATAAGAAGCACCTCTAAATTGCTAGGGGTTGACACCACAAATAAAATAATAATAATAAAAATAGAGGATCATGTTATTTTAACAAAAATACAAAAAAAAGTTTCTAATTTTCATTTCGTATAAATTTGCCAGAAAATACAATTGAGTTTGAAAAACAAAATCACAAAATGAAATTCACATTAAAACATAGTAGGAATAGTTAAATGAATTTTGTTGTTTGGAATCATGAGAATTCGAACTTCTCAACAACAATGGATTTATAAAAGTGATTAATTATTAGATTCAATCTACAATCTCAAAGATAAGATGAAATGAAACTAGCTTCAGACAGGGTCTATTATAATTAAATTCTTCTCATATATACATCCAAGTTTTCAACGATAAGGCTGTACCTTTCTATCAGTCCGATCTTGAATCTTAGGGCGTGCAGCCTGCTCTTTCATCGTATCATAAACCCCATCGTAGTCAAATACGGAGGGATCCTCTTCCATGGCCTGCTTGTGCTGCTCCTCGATCTACCAAATTCCACCCTCGATTAGACAATCCGAAAACCATTAACATCCTGTCAACGCAATGAATAAGTATAAAACAATACCTTCTGCAGAGCCTTATTCTTGGACGCTTGTCGAGATATTTCCCTCTCAACGTCATCCTCATCGTCGTCGCCAAAACCGAAGGCAGGAGGTGGAGGGCGAGCAGGAGGAGCCTTCGAGGATTTGTTCGCCGGTGGAACTCGAAGCTGGAGCCCATACTTCTTCATATTGAGACGCCGCCGCGGTGATCGTCAAGGCTGCAGGCAATTTGGAGAGGAGAGGCGAAGAGAGTAGCGTCTCAAGAGTTGAAGGGAGTAGGAGGATTCTCCAAATCCGAGTTTAGGGTTTGGTGGTCGGAAATCGCGAGGTTGAGGGAAGAGGGAGGCGAGGCCGAGCGCATGTGCGACCGCGAGAGAAAAAGAGGCAAAGATCGAATGCGAGTTTTCCGTGGGCCGTGACAATATTGGGCCGGGGTTGCAATATTATTATAGTTATAATATATTATTTTAAAATAGGTAAAAGATATACATTTTATTGTAAATTTGTAGTGTGATATCTAACGATTAATTTTAAAATAATCAATTATATAATATGAAAGATTTTTATTAGTCATTAAGATAAATTAAAAAATACTCATATTAGATTACCTATCAGCCAAATATTCTTTACTCGTATCCCTTATATAATCACTACACCATTCTATAATTAGGGGTGTCAATTCGAGTGGATCGGATCGGATTCAGGTCGGATTGAGAAAAAAAAAAATTTTAACTCCCAATCCGAACCCGACCCGAACCCGATTTCAACCCGAAATCCCCAAACCCGAACCCAAACCCGGCCAACCCGACCAACCCGACCCGACCCGAATAACTAGAAAAAATCGATTCAAAACATCTTTTTTCGTCATTTTCCCTATAATTCTTCACTTTTATCTCAATACTTCATCATGATCATACTATATTGATATTAATATACATAAAAATATCTTAATTTTCAAAATAAATTTTGATTTAACCTCAAAAAATCCACAAAACGTTAAATTCGGGTCAACCCGAACCCGAACCCGACCCGAACCTGACCCGAACCCAACCCGAAACCCTCCAACCCGAACCCGACCCGAACCCGATTTTTTTCGAGTCGATTCGGGTTGGGTCGTCGGATCGATTTTTGACACTCCTATCTATAATCCAGTACCATATATTTTAATTTCTTTAATGAGTACCCAAATCATTCATTTTCATATATTTGTATTCATATTTTTTTTAATTTCATTTAAAATATGTAAATTAAATTATTTATACAATAACAATAATCATTTCACTGAATAAGATCGACTATATATATCATTCTATATTATAAGACTTTATCTTTTTATTATATTATTATTTATATTTAAATACATTTTATTTTATTTTATAGTTGTTACTTAATTTTTTTTTGTTTTCCTTACCTTATTTGATATTTATATTTGTTATAATTTCATATAGCATGAAACATTTATTATTCGTCTAATTTTATATAATCTAGAATATTTATTAGTCATCTAAATATGTATCCTTACTATATTCAATTTAAATTAATTATTTATAAAAAATAGTTTATATATACTAATTATTTAAAAAAATTTAACTAGATATATTATATACATATAAAGGAAAATGATATAATCAATGAAAAATCTCAAGAAAAAGCTTAGTGAATGACGTTATATTTCACATGTAGCGATCCCCGACGGATTCATCATGCCCCCCAGAGTATAGTTTGATTCGGGACGGCGGCTGGAGGCTACCGATGGTATCCAAGTGATAATCGAACGTGTACATATAAAATATAATGTTATTCACTGAGCGTTTCATTGTCATGACTCTTCTAAATATATCATTAATACTTTCTTTTTGAAATTCATGACAACAAAGTGACTTTAATTATGACATCTTTTCAAATTCCTATTATCAAAGCGAATATTTATTTGTGACTTCAATTACGAAATTCAATTTAATTGGCATTATCTTAATGGATAAAACCGTCCCCTTTTTAATTTATAGTTAAAATTCTCAACTTCCTCTCCAAATTTCAATTTTAAATCTGATGAATAGTTTGAAAATACAAATTGCATTCAAAGATTTGCCTCAGTTCCATCACATGATTTAATACGATGAGGTTATGTGTGCTATATATACTATTGTACTCTTAAAAAAATTACTATATACTATCTTAAAATTATTTTTTAGACAAAATAAAAAAATAACTCCTGTCATCCGAGTGATTAATCCTTCAAAAATGCAGTGGGCTCTGAAACTCTCATTGTTTCATTGTTACGATCTACCTGCATATGGAATAATAGAAGTTTTAGCTTGGAATGTATCTTTCATGGTAAAGAGATTGTATACAAGGACGGAGTTAAAAATTTCATATTAAGGGAGTGAAAAGTATGTATTTATGCAGAGGAGAGGTGACCGTGTTGTTGCCTCCTATTCGCCTCTCTTTCACCCCAATCATCGCCCTCCTAGTTATATAATTACTGTTTTACATATTTATTTGATTATTATTGGGAGAAATTACGAATATTTACTCTTCTACGTTTTGGTGGGGTGAACGCATACCCAATAATTAAATATCTAATCAAGAGTGAAGCTCATTCTTAAAGGTCGTTATTGTAAAGAATCGAATGAAGTGTTAGTAAGAATCTTAGAGTTAATTATACGATGATTAATTAATGATTTTTTTATCATATTTTATCATTAATAAAAGCATATTTGATGATTATATTTTATATTTGTGTCAAATAACTAAGTATAATAATGTCCTTGAGTAGTAAGTTCTTATCTATATTATATCAATTGGTTGAATCGATAGTGAGATGATGTAAAAAATACTATACTAAACCATTCCTAGTCAAGCATTAATATTAAAGGATAATATTAATGCATGAAAATTAACATGTAGGTCAATTGATGACTTGAGCTCACAGGTCATGGATATATGATGTCAAGTTGATACATGGGTATACATTAGAGAATGTGTACTGAATTGACCCACCATGGGAAGTTTCATAGATTATCATATGAGTGTCATAAACTTTCTCATGTGACTATTAGTATGAATTGTCCTTAAACCTGAAGTCACTACGGTTCCCTACATAGGGAGTTATGTACTTTGGTGTTGTCAAACGTCACCCTTAACATTGTGGACTATAAAGGTGATCACTGAGTATGTAATGAATTATGCGGAGGGATGTGAAATGTAAATGAGATCTATCCCTCCGATATGACGGGAGTGATATCTGTGGGTCTCTTGATCGAGTAGGACTACTAAAACATATGGTCATGCTCAAATGAGTCAATATGAAATATTGAACTCATTTGTTTGAGTGAGTCTACTCTGGGATCAAGAAACACAAAGATTGAACGAGAATGACATGGTCTATGCCTCATTGGCCAATCTAGATATCGAGGATGGAAGGACAAGGTCATATATTGTCATAGTCACGGAGGTTAAATCGGATCTCGATTTTCTCATCACTTGGGTAGCAATTATGCATTGTTAGATGCCGCTCATTGCTTATGTGTCTAAAGCGATTTAGACATATTGTCAACGTTACGAGAACCTATTGAGTCACACACTAAGGATACGATGCTTCGGAGATTAATTGATCTTAGTTTGACTAGGATTTGATCCGAATTGGATTAATTGAGTTAGACTCAAGTGAATTCAATTGGATTATGAGGTTGAGATCTAATTTGAGTTTGACTCATTTAGATTAGACTCAACCACATTTAAATGAGATATTAATTTATTAAAATATTTAATAAATTAATAATAGAGAAAGATGAAATGTTTCTTATCATTGGATGAAGAGAAGTTGAAGAGTCACATGAGAAAATGTGCTCTAAGTGGGTTTTTATTAGCATTAATGGAGGGAAGCTATGTTGATGCAGTCTGACCCTGATTGTTGTTTTGGTGTTGACACTGATTTTAGTTTAGGTTGATAAGATTATTTGGATTTAGTCCTGGCTTGGAGGGTCAGGTTCTAGCCTGGAGGGCTAGGTTGATGAAATCCTGGCTTGGAGGGTCAGGTCCTAGCTTGGAGGGCTAGGTTGGATGAAATCCTGGCTTGGAGGGACAGGTCCTAGCTTGGAGGGCTAGGTGGATGAAATCCTAACTTGGAGGGTTAGGTGTGGAAAAATCCTAGCTTGGAGGGCTAGGTGGATGAAATCCTAACTTGGAGGGTTAGGTGTGGAAAAGTCCTAGCCTGGAGGGCTAGGTGGATGAAATCCTAACTCGGAGGGTTAGGTGATTGGAAATCCCGGTGAGTGAAGCCGGGTCCTGGTGAGTGAAGCCAGGTTGACTGAAGTCCCGGTGAGTGAAGCTAGGCACGGAGTCTTAGTCCGAGGGACTGACCATGAGTCAGGGGAGGCTGGGAGCCAGTTCTCTTGACTTAGAGTGGGTTTGGCCTTGCCTGGATCGGTCTGGTGACCGATCAGGGAAGTTGGCACGGAGTTCCCTCGTGGATCGGTCTGGTGACTGATCCAACGATGTCTGATCGGTCTGGTGACCGATCAGGGAGCATCCAGTAACTTTGGCAAACCTACCGTTTAGCTCCTGAACGGACTGGTGACCGATCAGGGAGCACACAGTGAGTTTGGAAAACTCTCTGTGCTGCTCCTGATCGGTCTGGTGACCGATCAGGGAGAGGTCAGTGGGTTTTGGCAGAAACCTTGAATGATCAACCTGAATGATCAACTATCGCGAGGATTCTCACCCTGACTGATCTGACTGGAGCCTGATCGGTCAGAGAGTGTCCTGATCGGTCTGGTGACCGATCAACAGTGTATTTCTGGTGGAATTGTGGCAAGCAGATTTCTGGATCGGTTTGGTGACCGTTCTGGTGACCGGTCAGGGTGATCGATCATACGAGCTTGCGATCCCAAGTTTCTCACTGGGGACCGATCAGGCTAGAGCCTGATCGGTCTGGGATTATTCTGATCGGTTCGGTGACCGATCACCTTAATTTAAAATGCGCTGTCAGACGCTTTGATCACGTCTGAACACAACTGCTGTCTCTGCTCTTAATCTCTGATATTTGATTCTCTGCTTGATTTATTGTGCTAATGATCTGATCAAGTGTGCAGGTGACAGGAATGGATTCAAACACTCAAGGAGAGTCAATGGGAGTCTTTCCATGGAGCAGATTTGTCCGTTTTCCATCTCAGGTTGCAACGGATGCTGACACTGCTGGAGCTACTGACTGGGGCTTGGCTGAGGGAAGCTCAGGGAGTCCAGGAGAGCTCAGTGGTAACTGGATGTTGCAGGTGAGCAGCTGGAAGCTGCAGTGAGGTGGTGACCTGGCGATCAGTGAGCTGAGACTTAAGCGCTTGGTGGCAAACAAGTCTGAATAAAAATGAAGTTCTCCACATCATGCTCTTGCGATAACTCTGTTCCATCATCTTGAGTAAGCAACTGCGATCCTTGAAGCGACCTTGTGTTACTTGAGCACTTGGAAGAGAAACAAGAAGCTTGACGAGTCCATCAGCGAGAAGACACGAAGAAGGGAGTTTTTGCGTGAGATCTGCGTTGGGTGGAGCTCGGTGAGAAGTTTGCTTGTATTCTTGTGGTTCTAAGTGCTCAGTAAGTTCCTTCTTGTGTTTCCTGTACTTAATACTTGATCCATCTTGAAACGCTGTGGAGGGGTTACTCCACCGAGAAGGAGGTTGCATTTTATCCGGATTTTCCGGGGCTTGATCTGCCGACGATCAAGGGATCGCCCACCTTACGGGCACGCCAAGGAGTAGGGGCAAGTTATCCCCGAACCTTGTAAATCCTCTCTGTTAGCGTTTTGTGTTTGTGCTTAGTTTAGGTTTTAGTTTCTGCAACTCTGTTTTTGCTTCCGCTGTGCTACTAATCCAACTGCAGAGAAAACCTAAAATTGAAAGAAGTATGTGTCTGGCTATATTCACCCCCCCTCTCTAGCCATCCAAGTTCCAACAAGCTAAAGGGACAAAAGCTCTTCATATCCATGGGATGAGTATAAAAGAGTTTTTCTTGTCATTTGAATGATGAACTTGTCATTCTTCCTTTCCTTCATTCTTTTGGTCAAAATCTCTCTTCTCCCTCTCATTCTTGTTTTATGAATCTCCTATTGTGGCTAGCACCACAAAGGTGATTATTCTCCGAAGCTTGAGAGATCGTGTTCGTGTGGATACACATAGAGACACGGACACTTGAATGTGCAAGAGATCCAACATACCTTAGACAAGCGGGATAAGCGAAGGGCACGCACCAAAGGTATACATATATATGATTGAAATTTATAAATTAACTTTGTATGAGTTTTTCTTTCGCATGGATCACTCATGAAATCTCTTATTTTCGTTGCGATTTTTGAATATTTTTACCTAGAGATCTCTACATGAAGTACAAACAACAACAAAGAAATACAACACTAATTTTATTGTAAAAACTCATGTAAGTGAAGTTTGTATGATAAGCTACCGTCTATGATGTATGAATTCAAGTTCTTTAATGAATTGAAGAATATAGATGTTGATGGGACCATACTTTTTGGTTTGTTAATTTATTTTTGTGTTTCATGATTAATTGATCTAACATTTTTTTCATATAATTTATGATTTTTTTTTTGTTTTTGAAATGTCAAAAATAAGACTCACCACCAATAGAGAAAGTTGGTGGCAGTCTTACAAAACTTCTTGATTTTGTCTTAGAAGATTTATAGTAAGTATTATTTAACTTTATTTTTGGTTTTTTAATTTATTATATTTTAATAATCCGGCATTTTACTATTTTTAGGAACAATAAAATATCATGTACTTTATACGGAGACTTTGTCAATTACATAATGATATATTTAGTAATAGAAGATGATTCATTTATTTTTAATATCTTCATCAACTCGTCCCAAGATCAATACATAAAAGATAAATCATAAGGGCTACTAGCTCAGATATTGTGGCTAGCTTGGGGTGGTGAGCATACTAACTTTATCAAAATTTAATCTCAGACTTTTTGATAATAACACTCACGTATTAATCATCATGACATACTTGAGAAAAGTACGTGGATAATCCATTGTTATCAAGCAAAATATTTATTGGCGACGTATGTGTTTCAAATATTTTCTGTGTTACCAAGATAATATAATAGTAAATGGGAATTTGAATGAAATTATGAAATTTGCCTAATAGTTACTTTCAATTATTAAATTTCATGTTAATATTTAATTATTATATATATAACAATATTAATACATCATTCATTTTAAGGGCTAGCACTATTTCATCTGCTCAAACAATCTTGGAATAACTTTCGACTGCAAAGGACTTTTCTAGGACTATCGAGCAAGTTTTTGAAAATAATAAGGTCTAACTGATGGGTTACTCTATGTTTGGTTGGATAATAGAATCTCAAATATAATGTATTATTATCTAAGATTTAGTATTTTTATTTGAAATAGGGTTACATTTCTACAATTTTACACCATACTTATAGTTGATTTATGCAAGGATTGTAAGAGTAGAGTCTTACGGAAATTCATTAAAATTATTATAGAATAATGATTGGGAGAGTAAAAATCATAGTGAATGGTGTGACACCTTGTATGCTCGATCTTCGACGGATTTACCGTGCCCCCCAGGGTATAGTTTGATTCGGGGCACGACCGAAGACCGCCGATGGTGTCCAAGCGATAATCGGACGTGTGCATGTAAAATATCACGTCATGCCACATCATTCACTATGATTTTTACTTTTTCATTTTACTCTCCCTATTATTGTTCATTATTATATATAAAAAGTGTCCCAAGAAGGCCACTCCAATGGATGATAAATTTTATTGTGAAAGGTATGATCATTTCGATGTGATTGAAAATTTGAGGTTTGTTCAATTAATATAAGATAATCTTCTACAATATATTATTTTAATGTGATCTATTAGGATTTATTTAAAAATTGAAAAATGATAGGGAGAATGAAAATGAGAGAGTAAATGACGTGATACTTTGAATGCAGCGATCTTCGACGGGTTCATTGTACCCCCCAGGGTATAGTTTGATTCGGGACGACAGTCGAAGGTCGCCGATGGTGTCCAAGTGATAATCAGGTGTGTGCATGTAAAGTGTTACGTCATTCACTTAAGTGTCACGTCATTCACTCTACCATTCACTCTTCCATTTTTACTCTCCTTATCATAGCTCTTAAAAATTTATGATTTTATAGGTTCAAGATTCAAGCCCGAGATGTAAACAACACTAACAATGTTCTTTTCCTACTTTGGGATAGAAAGTGTGTTGAACTTATTGGGAAAATAGCCCTTGATTTAAGGACCGAAATGAAAAATGAGGTTTTTCATCATCGACTCCAAATGTTTATTTTAAAATTTTTCTTTATGTGACGTATTAAAAACTAACATTCGATTTCAATTAAAGCGCCAAAAGAATTTGATGACTTCGTTAATGGGAAGGTTCTCTTCAAAGTTTAAGTTAGATTGGATCAATATGCCAACTAAAAAAAAAATTAGAAGTTAATGGGAAGAACGCTGTCATGAAATTGACAACAGACCATAATATTATCGAAAGATACTGTGGTGAATTTTTTAAAAGTCAAGTGGAGAATGTTTTTTATTTAAATTTTAACATTAGTGGTTTATATAGGAATCTAATGTATTTTCAAAATTGAACAATGCAGAAAATGAAGGCTTTAAAGAGGTAAAAAATCAAGATTTCAAGATCTTCTATATGAAATAGTGTTAGATTGAATATACGACAATTTATCAAAGGGCGTACGTAACAATACGAAATTATCAAAGGGCGTCCCATGATTTCTATTTTACCAAACAGCGCAACATTTTAAGTGAACTTCCTATTATACCCTTAGCGCCACAATAGACCTTTTCCATTCCCATTTTCGAGACATCCGAACCACTTTTGCAGTAAAATAAGAATATGTGGTTCGGATGTCAAGGTAGTAGAAATATTCTCAGCCTATATATATAATACTAACTTGCAAAAGTCGAATCATCACGAGGGTACGTATATATTTTCGACTTTGCACAACTTAATTGATCAAGGCAGCTGAGGAAGATAGGTGTTGAAGGAGAAAAAGCAAGCAACAGATTGGTAACAAATACAAATAGTAATATACGTATGATTGTCATTTTTGATATTGTATCAGACCTGATTTTATACTTATCAACTCTTACTACAATTTGTATGTTTGGAGGAGTCTAAGGGTGATATGATTACATAATAAGGCTCTGTGAAATTTGTTAAAATGAAGATAAAAAATGCTTGAATTCGATCTAGGGATGATATATTACCATATCAGGCCCTAGAAGGGCCAGAAATTAAAGGAGTTAAATCCCTAGGAGTGCATGATATCATTAGATTTCAGGCCCTAGGAGTGAATCAAATATATTGTTTTCAGGCATTGGCAGGGGCTGAAAAAAATGAATTTAGGTCTACCTAGAGCCTGAAAAAAAAGGAATTCAGGTCCACCCAGGGCCTGAAATGAAAAGATTTCAGGTCCTTACAGGTGCTGAAATCATTGGATTTGAGGGCCTGGGAGGGCCTGAATCAATATAATTCAGGCCCTGTGATTTCAGGCCCTGGGAGGCACAAGGGGGTGGGCCTGAAATAAAATGATTTCAGGCCCACGGTGGGCCTGAAATAAAATGATTTCAGGCTCACGGTGGGCCTGAAATAAATCATTTCAGGCCCACCAAGGGCCTGAAACAAATCATTTCAGGCCCATCGTGGGTCTGAAATAAAAACATTTCAGGCCCAATGGAGGGCCTGAAATAAAAAATTGGCAGGGCCAGGGTGGGCCTGAAATCACTTCAATTCAGGCCCAGTTTGGGCCTGAATACCTCTATTTCAGGCCGAGGGTGGGCCTCAAGTGGGAAAATTTTAGGGTTTTTCAGCAAGGTTAGAGGTTTGGGCCTTCCTAGGCCCTTGATTATGTTTTTCAAAGTTTGCTAAATGTAATTGTAATTTATTTTTCAGGGATGATAATGATGTTGACGAAATTATCTCCGAAATATGGAATACTCTTGATGATAATGCTGTCACGGGGAATGGATCAGAAATTACAAGGAATTTGACAATTGATCTAAATGAAGAAGCAACTAATATAGAAGGTGAGGGTTTGAATTCTTCTTCAAGAGTTGTTGAATTCTTTGAGGCAACTTGGAGTGGGGAGGAAGGAATTGAAATCCGGAATGCAAATGAATTAGAACCCATTACAAGTGTACTAGAATTCCAAGCCGATGATATGCAGATTGAGGAATATGATTTCCCCCCAGATGAGTACAGTGATTTAGAGGAGGAGTTTCCATTAGCTGAAGATCCTTATATTTTAAATTCTCGATTGCTTGCTGGGCCAATTGGAGAGTTAGAGGCAAGAGATGGGCATGAATTTTTTGTGGGGCAGATATTCCCATCTAGAGAAGAATTCAAGAATGCACTTGTCAAACATGCCATGAGTAAGCATATGAGATATAACCCAGTTGACACCCGAAAAAATAGAGTTAAAGCAGTATGCTTCAACCAACCATGTACATGGAGAGTAGTAGCAAGGGGGGAAGTAGAGTTCGCTGTTACAAAATATATAAAGGAACACCAATGCGGAACTGTTAGGGAAAGTGCTGATCATCATGCATGCTCTTCATCATTTGTTGCTTCTTTTGTTGAAGAGCAATTTCTTCATAATGAACAATGCAAACCAAGTATGATTATATCATATATTAAAGCTAGATTTGGAGTGACCATATCATACAGAAAAGCATACATAGCTAGGGAGAAAGTATTGAAAAAGGTTGTTGGAGATTATGATGAGGCTTACAGAGATCTTCCACAATATCTGCGTGAGTTAAGAGCTAGAGATCCTGAAACGTATGTGGCACTATGCAGGAATGGTGACAATCAGTTCCAGCGGTGTTTTTGGGGTTTTGGTGCTTGCCGAAGGGTTTCAGGTCTTATTTGCGTAGACTTATCGGAATTGATGCCACACACCTAAGAGGAAAGTTTCCGGGAGTAATGTTGATTGCAACGACGATTGATGGTAATGACAATGTTCTTCCAGTTGCCTTCGCAATAGCTGAAGTTGAATGTGGGTCTGCATGGGAGTGGTTTTTGGAGCATACAAAGAGGTTCTTTGGTGTCGATGATCACTCAATCACCATAGTATCAGATAGACATCGGGGCATTATATCAGCAGTTAGAAAAGTCTACCCAAACGTGCATCATGCCTTTTGTTGCCACCACATGTGTTGTAATATGGTAACTGATACTGGAAGTAGAGCTGCTGTAGGTTTGTTTTGGGCAGCAGCACGAGCCAACACAACACTCCAATATGATATGATAATGCAGACAATGCTTGAAAAACATCCAGTTGCCCATAAGTGGCTTCACAACATTGACCCTAAAAGGTGGGCAAATGCACACTTTACAGGAAGAAGGTACAAAATGCTTACCACGAATTGTGTGGAGAGCTTAAATGCTTTGTTCAAGTCTACACGTGAGCTTCCCATAAATAGGTTAATTGATAATACAAGAAGAAAAGTTGCTCAATGGTTCAATAACCGTAGAGAGCAAGTCTCCAAATGGCAGCTTGCTTTGACACCTTATGCTACAAAAGAAATGGATTCAAGGAGAGAGAAAGCAAGAGCTTATAAGGTTCACCCTTACTCTCAATCAGAAATGGAAGTAGAAACATGGGGTGTTGGATCGAGAAGCCCGATAGAGGGGGGGGGTGAATATCGGAAAACATTCGGATTTGAATAAGAGTAGGTACGCAGCGGAAATTAAAGGAAAGACACAGAGACGCAATCGATTTACTTGGTTCGGAGCCTGTGTCGACTCCTACTCCAAGGCCCACGGTCGTTGACCGTTTACTTTGGGCAATTCTATATTTGGTGCAAATAAGTTACACAATTTGATTTACAAAATTAAATGCAATAGAATATTAAATAAAAAAAATTACGCTCTTCTTTTTACCGACGTCCGGAGTAGGTCGACTCTTTCGGGGCAGCAGGACGTCGTTAGCTCGAGGTGAAGCGTTTTCGGAGCACTACGCGAGCGTAGGAGAGCGTGGAAGCTTGGGAGCGAAGTTGATCTAGAAGGCTTGGGCGTTGGGTGCTATTTATAGCACCCAGGGGCGCCCTGGACGTCGGGGGCGCCCTGACACGTGTCAAGCGATCCACAGATTGCTTGGTCAACTTCTATCCCGCTCGAACAAGGATAAAGTTTGACCGTGAGGGCGCCTTGGTCGTAGAGGGCGCCTTGGCTGACTTTTTTCGCGCAGAAATCTCGCTGTGGATAAGCTGAAGCTTCGCAGTGTTGGGCTGGAGGCGCCTTGGCTGCTGAGGGCGCCTTCGCTGACGAGGGCGCCTTCACTGCTGAGGGCGCCTTGCCCATTAAGCAGCTGAAGCTCTTTTTGCTTCGCTTGGTTCTGGATCACCTTGAGGGCGCCCTGGACACTCAGGGCGCCTTACTCAGCTGCTGCCTCACTCCTTTGAGGCTCTCTGAGTTGCAGACACACATTCCTTCGGTCCTGCATTCAGGGTTAGTCCAAAACACAATAA
>JAGFNQ010000454.1:143791-194751 GCA_024364735.1 Boesenbergia rotunda
TTGAGCTGTCTGGAGGCATATGCTATTACTTTACCGTCTTGCATGAGGACAGCTCCAAGGCCCATCTTGGATGCATCACTGTAGATGTCAAAGGCCTTGTCACTCTCTGGAACAGTCAGGATGGGAGCACTAGTCAATCTCTTCTTCAGCTCTAGAAAACTGTGCTCGCATTTATCTGACCATTCAAACTTCTTGTTCTTTCTGGTCAAAGCTGTGAGTGGAGAGGCTATCCTGGAAAAGTCCTCCACAAATTTTCTGTAATATCCTGCCAGGCCTAAGAAGCTTCTGATCTCACTGGCATTCTTGGGTCTACACCAGTTGCTGACTGCTTCTATCTTGGCTGGATCAACTTGAATGCCTTCTTTGGATACAATGTGACCTAGGAAGGTCACCTGATCTAGCCAAAACTCACACTTTGAGAATTTTGCATAGAGCTTCTCCTGCTGAAGGATCTGCAGCACTATCCTCAAGTGTGTAGCATGGTCCTCTGGAGTCTGTGAGTATATGAGAATATCATCAATAAATACAATGACGAATTTATCGAGATACTCCCTGAAGATGTGGTTCATCAGCTCCATGAAGACTGCTGGAGCATTGGTTACTCCAAAAGGCATTACTACAAATTCGTAGTGGCCGTATCTTGTCCTGAAGGCCGTCCTGGGGATGTCACTTTCTTTAACCTTTAGCTGATGATACCCAGAACGCAGGTCTATCTTCGAGAACACTGTAGCCCCTTTGAGTTGATCAAATAAATCATCTATTCTAGGAAGGGGGTACTTGTTCTTGATGGTCACCTTGTTCAGAGCTCTGTAGTCTATGCACAGACGCATAGACCCATCCTTCTTCTTGACGAAAAGTACAGGAGCTCCCCAGGGTGAATGACTCGGGCGAATGAAGCCCTTGTCTAGTAGCTCCTGGAGTTGCTCTTGCAATTCCTTCAACTCTGCTGGAGACATACGATATGGGGCCTTCGAGACCGGACCGGTACCGGGCACTAGCTCGATCTCGAATTCCACTTCTCGGTTGGGAGGTAGTCCAGGCAATTCTTCTGGGAACACTTCTGGATATTCACAGACTACCCGTACATTCTCCTGCTTGAGTTCTTCCTTTGCTTCTGATTCCACTATGTGTGCAAGAAAACCGGCACACCCTTGCTCTAGCATCTGGTGGGCTGCCAAGGCTGAGAGAAATTTCTGAGTCTTCCTCCTTGGGCTCCTTGAAACTCGAATGGTGGTTCTCCTTCTGGGCTGAAAACCACCTTCCTTCTACGGCAGTCCACCGAAGCGCTGTACTTACTGAGGAAATCCATGCCCAGTATGACGTCGAAGTCCTGCATTGCAAGGACTATCAGATCGACATATAGCTCTCGGTCTGAAATCTTGATTGGCACAGCCCGGAGCCTCTGGGTGGACTCCATGATTTCCCCTGAAGGGAGAGTTGTCAGGAATCTAGACTCCCAACTCTCTGTAGGCACCTGTAACTTACTAGCAAAAGGTACTGATACGAAAGAATGGGTCGCCCCAGTGTCAAACAGTGTAGTAGCTAAATGCTGAAAAATAACTATTTGACCTGTTACGACCGTGGAGGCGCTGGCAGCTTCTTCCTTCGTGAGGGAAAAGACTCTGGCATTGGTTGGAACTGGTGCTGCTTCCAATCCTCCCTGACTGATCTGAGGTCCCTCCAGCATAGTAGGCATGTAATGTAACTGAGGCTGGCCTCCATACTGAACGGACTGCTGAGGAAGTACTTTAAACTTGTTTGGGCAGTCTCTGGATCTGTGTCCCTCTTGTCCACATGAATAGCATCCAGTTACACCCAAAAGGCATGTTCCTGGATGGTTCCTCCCACACTTAGGACAAGGTGGATACCTAGCTTGCTTATTCTCTGGTTTTCCTTTCTGGCTGCCAGGCCACTGCTTCCTTTTGTGGTTCTTGTTCTTCCAGTTCTGGCTATTTGGTGAGGCTTCTGGCCTCCTATTGTCTTGTTCTCAATCAGGACTGGCTTCTGCTGTGCTTGCTGTGCCTTGATGCTATTCAGGTAGTGTTCTGAGATTAGAGCACTACTGACCAACTCCTCGCTGGTCTGGGGTCGGTGCATCCCGCTGTTCACGTTGAGTGCTATCTCAGGGTTCAGCATGCGGAGCATCAGTCTGACTCGCTCCTTCTCTGTGCTGACTAGCTCTGGGCAGAGGCGAGCTAATCTGTTGAACTTTGCGACTGCTTCTCCCACTGGTAGGCTACCCTGTCTGAACTCCATGAAGTCCTCGAAGTGCTTGTTGGTAACCTTCATGTGGAAAAATTCCTCATAGAACTCGTGCTCAAAATCTGCCCAGCTCATCTGGTTGACTATCTTCTTACTCTTGACTCGCTCCCACCACATACGAGCATCTCCAGTCAGGCAGAAGGAGGCACATTTGACCTTCTCAACCTCTGGCCAGTCAAGAAGCTCCATTGTGCTCTCTAAAGTCTTGAACCAAGCCTGGGCATCCCAGGGCTCAGTTGTGCCTGAGAAGCTTTCTGGTTTCAGCCTCTGCCACTGGACGAGGTATGCTTCTTGTCTTCGGTTCACGGCAGGGGTCTCCTGTGTGACAGATGGAACTTCAGCCACCACTGGGGTTCCCACTCCTGCCGTGGGTGGTGTAGGGGGCTCTGGGTGCTGATTTGCCATCAGTGTGGCGATGGTCTTCTGTTGTTCTGTAATCTGAGCTTGCATTTGAGCAATGACTGCCATCAGGTTTGGCTGTTCTGTGCCAGGCTCATTGTTATCTTGAACTGTAGTTCTGTTATTTGCATTAGGAGCTCGGCCTCTTCTTGCCATCTAACAATGCATAAGGAAACAAGAAATCACTACTACTTCTCTAAGTATAACTTATCTTCTTACTTAGTATCCTATTGTCCATTCTAGGGATTAAACATGATTCCGTGATACTAAGGGATTAAACATGATTCCGTGATACTAAGGGATTAAACATGATTCCTTGTTCTATGCACATGTGAGTAGTACTTAAGCATTTCTCTATACTGCAATTAAATAAAGGAGCAATAGAAAAAAAACTGAAACTTAAAGCTTTCTTACTTGAAGACGGCAAGGTTGATGCTGATGTGTGTGTGATGCTGGAAAATGGGAACTGCTCTGATACCAACTGTAGCGACCCGCCTTCTTCTACCTTAGACGGATCGTTACTTTTATCTACTTCTCAACTTCTGGTACATGACTAAAAATGCGGAAATCTTTTTTTTTAAAACTTTTGAATTCATCTAACAATGATATTCTAACTTAAGTAATCATGCATGATAACATATCACACTTCCTTTCTCAAAAGCTCGCGAATGGTACACTTTGAAGCTTGCCTCGCCCAACACTACATTCGGGTATCAGTCGACTGATACTGTATCAGTCGACTGATACGCCTGAATTCAGAATTTCAGGTTTCGGCCTTTGCTTCAAAGCTCCACCAAACCTATAATTTCGAGCCATATGGAATCATGACACCATTTCTACACTCTATGACAGTTTCCAAATGAGTTTAGCCAATCAAAACGAATCCATAAACTTGAATTTAGGACTTTTGCGAGATTTAACAAGTTATGAAAAACTATATAAAACTTTAGTCTAGAGTTTGTACCAAACTTTACTTCTAACCATTTAAACCCATCATGCAAGATTCTATAACATTGCTAAAGCATTATGAAATATGAATGCAACTTCTCTAGACATATTTAAGCAATAAAAACTTAATTCAAAGAGAATTTGATACTATCTTGGCACATGCGTCTATTTTCTAACAAAGTATCAATATCTCCATCTACTCACATTTCTACTCATCCAATGCAAACATAAGAATATATAAGCTAAATGAAATGACATGGAATCTTTACTCTAAGCAATTGAGCATGTAAAACTATCCAAAACTTAAATGTTCGCTAACTCCATAAAACAAGAACTTAAAATCTGAATAAGCTATAACATTGTAGTTTGAATAGTTAAATTGTCTTGTCTCGAAGATCCCCTCCAAAATCAGCCACCACACACACTTTTCTCAGCACCGCCTCGTCGCCTTCCTTCAGAATTGCTTGCCTTTACCTTTATCTGCAATAAGAGGAAATGCATCTAGTAAGCAAAAAGCTTAGTAAGTACTATCTAGCTCACAAAATCTCGAAATGTGCAAACATGCTTCTAGAACAATATGAAAAACATATGAGATACTAATATGCTTGAAAGAAAACTAACAACATGTATAACTCAAAACATGCATACTCAAGCAATAATAAATCTCAATTTACTTTTCTTGGCTCAACTTGAAACTTTAGCTATTCTTTAACTTTTGAAAACTTTCTTAAACTTTCGAAACTTTGCTAAAGCATATACTTGAAAATACTAATCACTTGGATCCACTGAAGACGTAAGTACCATCTCATGCGCGTTCCCTAAAAGGTTGGGGTAGCGAGCCACCAATCCTAATAGAGCAGACCTTGGTCTACCAGGGCCAAGACCTTGGAATTGGACACCTGGATTTCTTTAACGACGCCCTTGGACGCCAGGTACTGGCCTTAGAAAATAAAATAGCTTTTCTTTCTTTTCTTTCTTATTTGTAAATGCCTTGGCATTTTCTCGAGCACCTTGCGTGCTAAAATCCCTAAGTCTTGACTTTTGGGGATTTCTTAAGGCCTTGGCCTTTTCTTTTCTTATCTTTATCTTCTCTTTTCTTTTCTCATAGCTTTTCTTGGTCCCTAATCTCATATAGGGCACTCAATAAAATATATATGCATATAATGAACTAAGATCACATGCAAAATCTCAAACAACAAGTAAATATCTCTTTTAAAAACTTTTAAAGGAAATTCTTGCGGAAAAACCGCCTCTTACTGCAGGTGAGCAGTACTTACATTGATATCTTGGACTTACAACCAAGATTGACATCTAGAGCTCGGGAGAAACTTGAGATCTCGGAGAATTCTTCGCGTCTACGCGTTCCTCTCGTCGCGGGGATCCCGAATATAGAATTATCTCTTGTAGAAGAGTCTTGGCCGGCCCTCTTGGCTTTGATGTTGGTCGACGTCGCCCAAGAGAGGAGAGGGAGAGGGGTCAGCGGATGGTGAGGGTTTGGAGAGGAGAGGAATAAAATTTCTCTCTTCAATTAGCTATTTATACTTAAGGCCGGATTAACTTAACTATACCTTAAATAGAGTTCTCTCCGTCCCTTGTTGTGCTTGATACCCCTAGCTCAACCGGTTGCGCGCTTGTATGGTCTCGCGGTGGTCGCGAGTTCGATCCACCCGCTGCACTTAATTGGTTTTTTCCATTTTTTCCTTTTTTTTCCTTTTTTAGAAATACCAAACGGACTCGGAAAATTCCATAAAAATATTCCAAAAATTCCTAAAAATATCTAGAATATTTCTAAACCATTTTTAAATAATTCTAAGGACTTTAAGAACTAAAAATGGGAATTTTGGGGCGTTACACCAACCCTCTGATCTTGCTGTATCACCAAGGCTAGATCAGTGGATTTTGGTCTATCAGTGAGTTTTGAGCAAAACTCACTGATGGACCTCCCATATCTGGAATTCTGAAAAACCTAGATCAGTAGTTAGGGTTGAGATAGGAGATGAGATTTTAGGTGCCCAACCCTCTGATCTTGCTGTATCACCAATGCTAGATCAGTGATTTAGGTCTATCAGTGAGTTTTGAGCAAAACTCACTGATGGACCTCCCATATCTGGAATTCTGAAAAACCTAGATCAGTAGTTAGGGTTGAGATAGGAGATGAGATTTTAGGTGCCCAACTCTCTGATCTTGCTGTATCACCAATGCTAGATCAGTGATTTAGGTCTATCAGTGAGTTTTGAGCAAAACTCACTGATGGACCTCCCATATCTGGAATTCTGAAAAACCTAGATCAGTAGTTATGGTTGAGATAGGAGATGAGATTTTGGGTGCCCAACTCTCTAATCTTGCTGTATCACCAAGGCTAGATCAGTGGATTTTGGTCTATCAGTGAGTTTTGAGCAAAACTCACTGATGGACCTCCCATAACTGGAATTCTGAAAAACCTAGATCAGTAGTTAGGGTTGGGATAGGAGATGAGATTTTGGGTGCCCAACCCTCTGATCTTGCTGTATCACCAAGGCTAGATCAGTGGATTTTGGTCTATCAGTGAGTTTTGAGCAAAACTCACTGATGGACCTCCCATATCTGGAATTCTGAAAAACCTAGATCAGTAGTTAGGGTTGAGATAGGAGATGAGATTTTGGGTGCCCAACCCTCTGATCTTGCTGTATCACCAAGGCTAGATCAGTGGATTTTTATGTGTACACTAAGTACCAATATTTATCAGTTATCTTCTATAAACGTCTTACACCTATACAACTACAAATTTATTATCCACCAACTTAAATCAGAAGTATTTAATGGTTAACAGAGACCCTGAAATTTTCCCAGTTGAGGCACACGGTGGGCCTGAAATGGATCTATTCAGGCCCAACTTGGGCCTGAAAGGTTTTATTTCAGGCCCTTCTTGGGCCTGAAGTGTTTTTATTTCAGGCCCGCCGTGGGCCTGAATTGATTTATTTCAGGCCCACCCTGGGCCTGAAATGGATCTATTCAGGCACAATGTGGGCCTGAAAGGTTTTATTTCAGGCCCTCCTTGGGCCTGAAAGGTTTTATTTCTAGCTCTCCTTGGGCCTGAAGTGTTTTTATTTCAGGCCCATCAATCATTTCAGGCCCACCGTGGGCCTGAATTCATTTTATTTCAGGCCCACCGTATTCCTGAAAAGTAAATTTCATGCTCACCTTGGCCATTAAATAAAATCATGATTTATAGATTAATATTCTATATTTATCTACAAGTTATGACCAAATCCTGTAATTTTATTTAATTATTAAAATTTACAATTTGAAACAAGTATTTTAAATTTATGGTAGAGATAATCCATCTTACTAATTCAATACAGAATGCATACCAATTTTCAATTCCTTAGAGACGATAAAGTCATGTTTTCAAATTATGTATCAGAAACCCACGTATGGACCTAGATCAGTACTTGGATATATGTCAGTAGTTAGAGTTAACCAAAGAGATGTTATTTCTGGTGTGCAAACTTTGTCCAAATCATTATGAGTTGTTTTCTTACCGTATCAGTTGGTACACTACATTGCAGCAACTCGATGTGAATCAACATCACACAATTGTTTTGTTTTTCTGGACAATAAATTATATTCATACAAATTACACAATTTCTATACAAATGGAGCCGAATCACCAGCAAAGGATGTTTTTTTACAACATTACTTCAAGACATTAACACTCTCATGTTTTACAATACATGTCTCCCATAATATTTACTGTCAGATCAAATCTCATTTTCGTCATATCTCCTTGTTTGAAATCCATCTTCTCATCGTATAGGAGACATCGGGCGTATTGCATAACAAAGAAGACACAGTCCACGCTGAAAATAACAAACAGTATTTCAGATTTCAATAAGTGGGGTAATAAAATACTTTGATCATTTTAAAATTTTCAAACTCTTCCGTAATAAAATACTGACCTATGTTCTTGTTGGGGACATTTTTGTCTAACGGAGGGTCATTTGTCCAAGGGATGATGACTTTGTAGATATGGATGAATAGCCGTAAGTTCCTCGCGAGTATATTGTTTAAGTTCTTTTACCTGTCAAATATATCATGAATTTCAATGATATTTTTTATCAAATGATGAACATATATATGAATAAAGGTAGGTAGCTCACCGCTGAGTCAAAATCATGCTTATATTTACGGCCACTAGCAAGAGAATTTAAATGAATGAAAGTCATTGCTTCTGTATCCACCGCCAACAAGTGAAAGTGTGTATTATCACTGCACAAAGGTATTAAAATATATCTAAACCCTTGTTCTATCATATCCGTCTTCATCACTTGTTACATGGAAAACTTTCTTGACGATCTTATTGAAGCCTAAATAGTTGCAAAATCAAAATTATTAATAACCACATCATAATACTAGGTCTTCTACAATCTATTAATTCTTACTAATTTACATCACTTACTGTGAAGAAGGTTGAAAAATATATTGACTTGTGGTATGACCTACCAGATGTGGATGCTCCCCTAAATAACATTTTACAGAAGGCATCAATGACCTCGCCTTTTGTAAAAACCTCTCCATTGAGGATTTGTAAGAATGATTGCAATTTCAAAGCAAAGGGTGCAGCCTCCCAGATAAATTCATTATCCAACCTGCCAAGTTAATTGATAAGATTATATATTAAAGCCCCAAATATATTAAGTAAACTATATTAACTAAACTATGTTTCATAACTTACTTTAGGTTCTCCAATTTATTTATCACGTAGGCCACTTCTTTATCTTGATTTTTCTTCTTCGACTTCATAAAATGCTTCTTCACAAACTACATCGATACAATTTACACCAAACTAATTAATGACCAAATTCAATAAATTTGACGTAATTAATATGAAAATAAGTCACATACATCAATGTCTTGAAGCCTCATTTTGTATAGTTCGAAGGTCCTTCTTTTCTCCTCCTCTATATCTTCTTCAGATATGACTTCCATTACAGTAATGATTTCTCTTGCTTCATCCATATCCTCCTCACTAAGTTTCCTTTTTCCCTTGTCCATGACATTTGATATTTGTTCCTTTCTCCGCTTCCCCTTATGTAATAGTTGGTGCCATACTGGACTCTCAATTGGAGTATCCCTGTAATCATACCGAGTTCGGTCACGTCCTCTCCTTGTTCTACAAGATACTGGATCAGAAAGAGGACTGACTACAGGATAGCTTTCTTGAGCCTCCATGCCCTTTTTTTCAATAATTGAAAGTAATTCCTTAACCCTTTCATTCAAACATATATTCTCCTCTGTTAGCTCCTTGATTAGGGTGTCTTTAAGAATGCATTCACCACATGGCCTTACACCTTCTGTGTCATGTCCTTGTGATGTCGCTATTGGCTGTGGAATGTCATCCCCAATCTCAAGGTTCTCAAACAATGTGTTTTCATGTAGGTTAGGAATTATTTCAACAATCACCTATCAATTACCAAGTACACAAATTTTACTGCCTCTATATCAAACTAACATAGATAAACTAACATAGATCACAGTTTACAATAATTACCTCTTCGGAGCTGATTTGGTTGACAAGGTCCCTCACCCTACTAATATGCGAAGGAATATTCCTCCACTTATTTATTCGGGGTCCTTCAACATTGTATGGTTTTTGAATGGGTACATGCTCCAAAAACCATGCCTACACAAAGTTTTCCAGCCAATTACATTAATAACAGTAAAATATTATAAAATATAATTTAGGTAAATTCTACTCACTGCCAAAAGCCCAGCAAATCCCTTTACATAAGGGAGGTTTGTGGTCCTCTAGTTTTCTTGACTTGATGAAAATAATTCCCCAATCTTAGGTAATTGGGGAGACAAAAATTTATGGATAGCTTCCACCCAGTTGAATCTACCAAGATTGTCATAATCATCTACTATATCTACAAGCCCTAGAGGGACCTTATATGTACTAGATGAAAATAAAACACAAATAAATATATACAAAATATAAAATTTACAAACTAATAACACATCATCCTCTGATTCAACACTTTTAGAATAATGTTTAAGTAAGTCCTCAATTCTTGTTCTAGTAGGTTGTTTTTCTTTTGAGAAGTAAGTACGATAGAGGTCACCCAATGCTTCAGTTGAATTAATAGGGATCGAAACTCCACGGTCCACTATACCCAGTACCAAAGCAACATCTCGTCTGGTGAATGCAACCGGTACACCTGAAACAATTAAAATATTTAGTTATCATCAACAATATAGGATTCAATTTATTTCTCGTTGGGCCTGAACTGAATTCATTTCAGGCCCAACGTGGGCCTGAAATGATTCATTTCAGGCCCACGTTGGGCCTGAAATGAATTTACTTCAGGCACACGTTGGGCCTGAAATGGATTCATTTCAAGCCTACCTAGGGCCTGAAGTAAATTCACTTCAGGCCCTCGGTAGGCCTGAAATTATTTCATTTCAGGCCTACCGACCTGAAGTGAATTTCACCTTAAATTCACTCATTTAAATTGATCAAATATCAATCATTTAAGGTCAACTATATCCAAGTTTTATCTTACTATAGATACTCTTTATAATTCATAATTAAAACTATTACCTGAGAATTTAAAAACTTGCGAGGTTGAATCCCAACTTTCAAATATATTAACCAAAATTCCCCGGATATGCTGCAATTCTTGAATGTCCAAGAAAATACTGAAGGGCGACTCTTTGATCTTCGCAATGTGTTAATCTTTTAAAATTTCAAATGCTTCAACAAAATGTTTAAAATGGCCTAAAACACTGCACCAAGTAATTTTTTCCCAAACTCATCTGAACCCTACAGTTTTTATACATTACAAATTTATTCAGCAAAAATAAGTATAAACAATATCACAAGCAGTGTTTATTCAGCAAAAATAAGTTTAAACAATATCACAAGCAGTGTTTATTCAGCAAAATTAAGTATAAACAATATCACATACCTTGGTGATTAATGCCAATGAAGAAGACGATGAGGAACCACCCACATACCTTTTACCTGCCATTATTATGCAAATCAAACCTGCAGAAACCCTAAATCCTACTTTGATAGTGCCGAGCAGTATCAACTTCAACGTTAACACTTCAAGCAGCCTCAGGATCACACACTATCACTTTCCTGTATAGGAGCCTAGGTTTTGGTTGGGCGGAGGGAATCGAGGGAGTAGCAAACGACTAAAGCACAACTAGGGCACGCACAATGTCCTCCTTCAACAATACCATTTACGTTTTCGCGGTGAGAGATAGAATGACCTTGCCATCCGAACCACATATTCTTATTTTATTGCAAAAGTGGTTCGGATGTCTCGAAAATGGTAATGGAAAAGGTGTATTGTGGCGCCAAGGGTATAATAGGATGTTCACTTAAAGGGCTACGCCCTTTGGTAAAATAGAAACCATGGGACACCCTTTGATAATTACGTATTGTTACGTACGCCCTTTGGTAAATTGCCGTTTTTTTAATGATAAGTGGGAATAGGTATTGGAGGTTTCCTCAATTGAAGGGTAGAATGGGGATGACATAGAATGGAGGTAAGAGTTTTTAGTTATTCCTATGGAAAATAATAAAGTTTTTTTGAGTGTCCATTTCTTCTAAGTTTTAAGGCAATAATTTAAGAAAATTGCATTTTTTTTCTCAAACGTTTTTTTTGTTTGTTGATAAATTAGAGGAAAAGAGGAGATTGAAAGAACTTTTATTAATAGCAAATAATAAAATTATATAAAAATATTCAATTATACTTTTATTACACAGTCCAAAAACTATCAATGCACTTAGTACACATGATTCACAATGCTCTTGACTCGATCTAAATTTTAACATATTTTTATTTTTAATTGAAAAACTTTTAAATTTATTTAATAAAAATTCTAATTGATTTTTTTAAAATTTATCGTAATTAAATTTTAGTAATTCAAAAATAAGAAAAAAAAAAGAAAAACTACGGGGGCGTTTGATTTGTTCCATTTTCCATTTTCATTTTTCAGAAAATCGTATTTTCTCGTTTTTTGAAAAATAACTTTATTTCATTCTCTAGTTTTCCAGAAAACGATATGCTTTTTTCTAGAAAACAAAGTTGAAAAATGCAAACCAAACATGTTTTCCAGAAAATCACATTTTCTACCAAAAATGAAAATGAAAAATAAGTTGAAAAATACAAATCAAACGCCCTCTATAATTCTTCATTTTGAATCAAATAGCACACTATTGTCATCTTGTTCGGTAAGTAAAGTCTTTAAAACATAGTTGAGTTGATTATCACATAACATATTTATAAAATTCAAAAACGATCGAATTTCAATAAAATTTTGAAAAAATATTCTTACATGATAATATTTTTTAACTCAGATATTTAATTTTTACGATCGAATTAATCCTTACACACGATTGATCCGGCCTCACGTAAATTGCCCATTAGTCTTCGAGGAGAAACCATGAAAGCGCAGCGTCAAGTCGTTGACAGTCGAACCTCAAGGTCTTTGTCGTCTCTGTAAGATTATCTAATGCCGAATCGATACTCTGCTCCGAAGACGAACTGGTAAACGATTTTTCACTCACGGAGACTTCTGTCCGGCCATGACCGTTATTTTTTATTAAATTCAACGTCAAATATATCTAGCTAGGAGAGGATGATCTCCATTACGCCTTAACCATGCCCTTTGGATTGTCTCTGTTCATCATCAGTCGGTGGCTTTCCAGCCGTGAGCTGGGCCTCGATCGCCCGGCCAGCTCTAGATTCCAGTTGGATATAATAAGAAATTAAGTACAGAAAGAAAGAGGAGAATAAATTAAATTAACTAGTCAGCAGATGAAGAGGGAGAAACAAATCTTCAAACCACAATAAATACAATCATAATTATTATATTACATATCTTTTTCCATTATCGGTAAAAAAAATATTGAATTAGATAACAGATGAATCTGGAGATGATTAATACGAAGTTCCACCGAAAGAAGAAAATAAAGAAGGAAGGAATCAACAAATGCAATGGAACGTGGATTTGATTATATATATATATATATATATATATATATATATATATATATATATATATATATATATATATATATATATATTCAATATCTCAGCCTCGGCATTCTTCGATTTTGCTGCAGCTGCGGCTGTAAGGGTTGACATTCTGCTCGCTGTGGCAGTTAAAGTAGGACGTGCTCCGGCGAGAGCACGGTATTCCGTCGCGATCCAGACTATGGTAATCGATGACGACGGCCGTAGTAGTGGTAAACATGGAGGAGGAGACGACGAGCAACAACACAAAGATGGACAAGGAAAGGAAGGATACAGATGATTCAGACCTCTCCATGGGATCTCTGTGTTTGCTGGCTCTTTTATTTATTTATTTTGATCGATGTGTGTTCGTGTTTTGTCTGTGAGTACGTATAGATCCATGATTGTTAAAAATAGACGCCCCGGGAATAGTATTAGTTATTATTAGACACTAGCTAGTTTTTGATCTATCTATTGGTTGAAAAAAAAGAGATAAGTTGAATTAAAAAGAAAGCCATTTGTTAAAATTAATTGTGAGTCGGTTGGATTGTCATAGAAAGGATGCAAACTAATATAAGATCGTCGAGGTTAGTATTCGATACTATCTTTGTAAAATAATATTGCTCCGCTACATGTGTTTACGGATAGCAACAATTCGTTCTCCAAGATATAACGACGATGTCTCGAAATAGCAGCATTTCAAATTTCGAGACTAATAAACTTTCTCATATATAGGTTTTTAGACTCTGGATGTAGAAAATGAGATGTATGCCTTTTGGACTCTGGATGATTGAAATGAATGATTTCAGCATTCAAGGGATTCTATTTATACAAAGAGAAGAAGTGATCAGATACCCTTTGGTAAGTGGCTATGACCTTTAGTTTATGATTTACCTGAGCCGTTCAATCTGGAGGGTTGTAACCTTTCAGATAACCCTTTGATCTCAACCGACAGATCTGGATGGTTGTAACCCTTCATATCTCCCTTTGATCTCAGTCGACATATTCGATTTGGCACTTCAGATCAAGTTTCATCACCAACGGTCAAATCGTGACTCTTCACGATCAACGCTCTAGATCGCGTCACTTGCGATCCATCATCCCTCTTCGATCCAACGGTTGTCATTCGTTCGCCCAGTCAGCAGTTCAGTCATCTCTCTGCCTACTTGAATGTCACATATACACTGTCACGTCACATGTGAACATGACACATCACCCGAGTGCTACGTAGGTACTCCCACGTTGCCTGGAGTATAAATTTAAGCTCTTTAATGCTCCTCGCGACGATGCATACGTGAAAAGTGCAAAGTGCGCCAACAAAACGCCATTGTGCATGTGCGCACGTGCGCGGGTGGCGAGCCGCGGGCTCGTAGGTGCGAGCACCTACACGCCCGTGAGAAGAGCACACCTGTGCTTTTCTTTTTTAACTTCATTAACACATCAACATATATTAAGAAACAAACACTTTTGAAATTTACAGATGTGAGATTATTCCCCATCTACTTCCTTATATACTATTTTTGGATTGTCTTTAAACAATTAATTCCTCATTCACTCGTAATCGGTTTTGAACAAATTAATAGTCTAGATTCATCTACGCGAAACGAAAATTTCATTTTTGAAGTCATTAATTTATACTTTTATCGATTAATGACATCCCAATTTTTTTTTTTATAAAATCGTATTTGATCTTTTAAGATTCAACATCCAACATTAATTACATAGACTAAAAATCATACTTCAATTGCAGGGTTCCTACTTTGATTAAGCGATAATTGAAAAACGAAATTAACTTCCTGTCAATTGAAATCTGACAATCTTCAGTCAGAGAAGTAGTGGAAAATAAGCTATTGTTTAGATCCCTTTAGCTTGATGCATCTTTCACTCATAGTTGTTCGAAAAAATTTCTAAATTAATTAGTTTTAGGATAGATAAGAAATGAGAGATATAGAAATGATATATAAGGATCCATGGAATTATAAAATAATAAATGAGAATATTAAAGAGAAAATTAGGTAAAAAATATATTTAAAATAATATGGATATGTACTTAAATAATTAATAAATATCCTAATTAATAATATGAAATTATTAAAGGATAAAATAAATTGATAGAAAGTTTTCTTGTATCGTTTCCATTGAATTAGAAAATTATATATTGAAAATACAACTGTTTAAATCTGAAAAATTAAAATTGTTCTAAGAAATTTACTATCTAAATTACAACGGAATATAAATTATCATAATTACAAGATTTCAAAATTCAAATCAGTGTATCTGATTCTAATTATATATATATATATATATATATATATATATATATATATATATATATATATATATATATATATATATATATAGATTTGTTATATTACGGACCAATTTCATCCGGAATTGTGCGGACTGCCATCGGGGCATCCGCGTCATATTTTTTTTTTTTAAACCCACGTTCTTCCCTTCGAAACCTATTCCTCCCATTCTTCCCTTCGAAGCCAAGCTCGTCATCTTCTCCGCCGTCGACGAGCTCATTGCCAAGACCGGACTCAAGCCCAAGGACGTTGACATACTCGTCGTCAACTGTAGTCTCTTCTCCACCACGGCGTCGCTGTCGGCCATGATCGTGAACAAGTACAAACTGCGGAGCAACATCCTCAGCTGCAACCTCTCCGGCATGGGCTGCAGCGCGGGGCTGATCTCAATCGAGCTCGCGCGCGACCTCCTGCAGGCTCATCCCAATTCCTACGCCCTCGTCGTCTCCACCAAGATCATCACGGCCAATTACTACGCCGGCAACGAACGGTGGATGTTGCTCCCCAACTGCCTCTTCTGAATGGGCGCCGCTGCGCTGCTGCTATCCAACTGCCGGAGGGATCGCAGCCGCGCCAAGTACCGGCTGCTCTCCACGCAGGTGGTCCGCAGGTTGCAGCGGGACGTCGGGCAAGGGAAAGAGGCTCGGTGCGAAGAGGGACAGAGGGCGAGAGCTTTCGACGAGGCGCGACGAGAGGGATTCGCGGAGAGGGAGGGGTGGCGAGGGGCGGTGAGCGAACAGAGAGGGAGGAGCGGCGAGACCTTGGCTTCGAAGGGAAGAATGGGAGGAATAGGTTTCGAAGGGAAGAATGAGTTTAAAAAAAAAAAATATTACGCGGATGCCACGATGGCAATCCGCACAATTTCGGATGAAATTGGTACGTAATATAACAAATCTATATATATATATATATATATATATATATATATATATATATATATATATATATATATATATATATATATTAAAGAAGATAGATGAAAGCATAACAGAAGATTAAATAGGTATATATCCATATAGTCTACTCTATTTAATAAAATGAAAATTCCATTGTTTTTATTGTACTAGTGCTATTTTTTTTTGTATTGCTAAACAAATCCTTACAATCTAGAGACCCTCCAAAAGTCCTAATGTAGCCTTCTGTTTGATAATGCTAATTAAAAAATAATTTATTGTCTGAAATTTTAGATTTTAGTTTTCGTGTGACTTTTATTTTATAATTTAAAGATTTTTGTGAATATTTTAGGGGTATTTGGTTTGCTCCGTTTTCTATTTTTATTTTTTAGAAAATTATATATTCTTTTTTTCTAAAAATGACTTTCTTTCCTTCTTTAATTTTTCAGAAAACGTTATATTTTTGTTTAAAAATAAAATTAAAAAATACAAATTAAATATATTTTTTAAAAAATCATATTTTCTATATAAAATGAAAATAAAAAAAAACCTACCAAATGTCGTGTGCGCGTTGTTTACGTGTCTAGAGAATGAATTGGCTTAAAATTTATATTTTGTTAATTATACGAACTATGATGTCACCTTCCGTAGGCGATTTCATGGATAATTGAAAAAAAATGATGAACCAGGCAGCAGACAAATTGAATCTGGGATGACCGGCCCGGCCCCACAGAAGTTTCCCACCGGTCACCAGGATAAATCGGGAAGCACTCGCGGTGGTCAGTCTAGAAGCCCAGCGGCCAGGATTCGCGCCCCATTTGGAGGAAAAATTCCTGCAAAATGCGCCGTAGCTGGGGATCGAACCGCGGATGTATAGATTAACAACTAATGACCTTACCGTTGCACCATAGCCTCGAGGGCGATTCCATGGATAATTGAGAGTCCACTTTTAGACGCTCCACTCACACAGTCGGACACTATCATTCTCATGTAAATTAGTAATAGTGTTTCTAAAATCGTGATCTTGTGCATGCATGATCTTACGATCCTGAAATATAAATCGATCAAATTATATAGAATTGATTTTTATAATAGGATCGGAACAAGATCGAACAGGATCATACAAAATCGGACAAGATCGTAACATGATCAAAGCAGGATCGGAGGAAACTTTGAGAGGTTATAATTTTTGCACTACAAAAATTTCATCGATTAGCGACGGACTGAATCCGTCGCTATTCCGTCACTAAACGCTAATAGCGACAGAAAGAGCGCCATTGGGCAAAAACCTGTCACAGAGCAAAGGTAGCGATGAAAACATCAAATCCGTCACTATTAAAGACGGATTATTTTCGTCGCTATTAGTGTCGGACACATAAGCCCGTCGCAAACACCAGAATTATGGGTGATGTGTCCCGGGGGAGAATTTAGAGACGGACTGTCAAATATCCGTCGCTATTTCCGACGGCCGGTTAAATATTCATCGCTAATCTATCGTAATTAGCGATGGATAGTCAAATATACGTCGATAATAGCAACGGATTTTAAAAAAATCCATCACAAAATTTGGAAAAAATTCAACAGCTACATTCTTTTTTTTCCCCTTCCCATATATACATTTAATACATTACAAATATCCAAATAAAACAAACAATACAAACACAACAGATATATACATTCATTTCCAGATCCAACACACATACCAAACATTTCCAAATCCAAACATTCATATCAAATATTCAATCCCAATCCAAATCCAAACATCCAAACAAACATTCATATCAAATGTCCAATCCAAACATTCATACATACATTCATACCAAATCTAAATCCTGCGCAATAGAGATACATGAATATCCAAACAAAAGTAAATACATGAAAAGTTTACAAGAACTGAATACATCAAAAGTCAGAGTAGATACATGAATATCAGAGTTTAATAGAGAAACAATACATACATATGAATATCAGAATGAATACTGGATCAACAGGAAGAATATTCCTGCACAATAGAAAATAAATAAAAGTTAAATAGAGTCAATATCTAAATATAACACTAATAATGTTAAATCTGTAAATGAAATGAATAAATAACAAACAATCAAAAAACAATATACAATTTGCATATCAAACAAGCGAGTCAATATCTGAATTCAACTCTAATAATATACAATCTATAAATGAAAATAAAGTAATAAGAAACAATTACTGATGAATATAATAATAAACTAGATTGTTATTGAAAAAATATAGAAAAAAAATATAACACACCACTAAAATATCTCTACTTCTCTGTGGTATCCTCAGGATCCCGTGTCTCCTGAGACTCAAAACGAGGGGCGGGAGGGGCGGACATTTGTGTCATGGGCGATAGGGTCGCTGCAAAAGCTTGCATGTTTCTTATTATCTCCTCAGTGTGTGCCTGGTAGGCCCGCAAATCTCTCAACTCAGCATCCCTCGCTGCGTCCCTCTCAGTCCATGCTGCATCCCTCTCGGTCCACGTCGTCTCCATCGACGTGAGTCGAGTTCCCAGGGCATCATTTTTCTACCGTAATTGACGAACCTCACTAGAGAAAAAGGAGGAGGATCCTGGGCGTCCCCTAACCCCTGGAACTCTCATCTGATCATATGTGATCTTTGCCTGAGAGTCCAGGCTGTATAGGGCGGTCTTCCTCCTTCCACCAACGACATCATAATAAATCTGATTCACCTCGTCGGAGGAAAGAGGCTATGAATTCTCCTCCCCCTCTGCAGCAGGCTGAGATGCCTCTGCCTCTGCAACTCTAGTGGACATTGCTTCCTGTTAAATAATAATTATATTAATATATATAAAATGTCAAAATAAATAAAATATAATTAATATACTTAAATGGATTGCTAATTAAGGAGCGTCGATCGACAAATGACCCATCTTTTTTCTTGTGGGTCTTGCTGAATACCTCCCAACTAGTGGGAGGTCTCTGTAACTCAGCAGCCTGTATACACAAATTATAATTTTTAAACATATCCAAAAAAACATACTAAATGTTTATAATAACCTAAATAAAAACTTACCAAATCAGTGACATGCTGAACAATGGAACGAGATCCAACCGTGTGCTTCGTGGATCCGATGTTGGGGCCAGCAAGCTCGGAGTTGCGATTGGCTCGAGCAATCGCAACATTATCTTGCCAATGCTGGGCATCCCACACAGCTCGCCATGCTGCCCAAATAGTCTCAGGGACATCTAAATGTTTATTTGTCTTCTTTCTCCACTTGTAGACTATGTCTATGTACAATTTGGAGCAGCAGACATTTCAATTCTTTTAAATTCCTCCTCTGCCCTCCTCCCAAATATACCGTTTCTGTAAAAAAAAAAAAGAGGTTAGTATCAAAAAAGTTGTAACATCAAATTAAATATATATCTAAACTACTTATCAAAAATTCACCGTAATAAAAAGTTTTTAATTCATGTTCTATATGACCCCACTTGGTAGAAGTCGACAATTATTCTTTAAATTTTTTTGAAATATATGCGGAGACCTGGTGACCATCTGATACGAAACTGTAGTAAAAAATGAAATATATTAACAAAATCTGACCTGAAATATATAAGAATTACATACGTACTTACCAGTCACTGATGACTCTAAGAGTAATCTGATCACCACGGGGTCTCTGTCCAGACGACATGACTATAAAAATCAAAACTTAAAATATTAGACAAGGTATTAGACAAGGGAATTTTACAAGAACATCTAGACTCGTAAGGTATCATACAAGGGTAAAAAGTACAATAGGAATAACATTAAAATATAGTAAGTTGTCATGTGCAAAGTATTTCATACAAGACTAGGAATTTAAAAAATAAGAAGCATAGTAAGTCCAGTAGCAAAGTTCATAAATTCTTCCACTACAGCAAAAAAAATCGTCATGGATAAATCTATTATCTAACCTATTATATATCCATGCATTGTTCGGATATATTGTATCTGAATTATCAAACACAATTTAATCTAATTAACCAAATTTATTCTAATTAATCAAATAAGACATATTAGCCTAATAATCAAATAAAATTATTCTAATTAATCAAACCACACATATTATGATATATAATCAAATTTGATATTGATGCTATACTAAGAAATTAATCAAACAAATAATTAAACACTTAATCTGATTAATTAATTAATTAAACACTTAAATAATCAAATAAATTAAGTTAATCTAATTAATCTGATTTAGGGTTTTAGGTCGCGCACCCGCCGGGAGCTGGGGTGGCACCTGTAGCGCCCGCTGGCAGCTGAGACTGACGGCATCTGCGACCGTAGCAGGCCGCGGTAGGCTACGAGCGGTAGCGGGAGAATGAAGAAGATGAACAATAGATTAAAAATATATGTGTGCATAAAAATGAGCATATTGGTCCGCAATCACAAACTTCGTTTATAGTGTTGCTGAAGTAGGAATAGTTTTATCCTCATTAATTGGGGTTGACATTGTTGTAAAGGAGATGTTATATCAGCGTATCACTGCAGTATTACTATTGTATCTCACTGTTATGTCAATCGGATGGTTGAGGGGGTGAATAGCTACTCACCCTCAATTCGTTGGTTCTTCTTCCTATGATGTTAGTGCGCAAACGGAATAACAAATAAACTAAAATTAACAAAAAGAAGAGACAAACCGATTACGCCTGTCGTAAGGTGAAGAGAAGAGCTAGCACGGAGCTAGGATCGCCGAGCCTGTCGTATGACAGTGAGATAAATGAAGCGCTAGCGCGGAGCTAGGTTCACTGAGCCTGTCGTAAGGCAATGAGATAAATGAAGCGCTAGCGCGGAGCTAGGTTCGCCGACCCTGTCGTAAGGCGAAGAGATAAGCGAAGCGCTAGCGCGGAGCTAGGTTCGTCGAGCCTGTCGGAAGGCGAGTAGATAAATGAAACGTTAGCGCGGAGCTAGGTTCGCCGAGCCTGTCGTAAGGCGAAGAGAAGCGCTAGCACGGAGCTAGGATCGCCGAGTTTGTTGTAAGGCAGTGAGATAAATGAAGCGCTAGCGCGGAGCTAGGTTCGCCGAGCCTGTCGTAAGGCGAAGAGATAAGCGTAGCGCTAGCGCGGAGCTAGGTTCACCGAGCCTGTCGTAAGACGAGTAGATAAATGAAGCGCTAATGCGGAGCAAGGTTCGCCGAGCCTGTCGTAAGGCGAGTAGATAAAGGAAGCGCTAGCGCGGAGCTAGGTTCGCCGAGCCTGTCATAAGGCGAAGAGAAGCGCTAGCACGGAGCTAGGATCGTCGAGCCTGTTGTAAGGCAGTAAGATAAATGAAGCGTTAGCGCGGAGCTAGGTTCGCCGAGCCTGTCGTAAGGCGAAGAGATAAGCGAAGCGCTAGCTCGAAGCTAGGTTCGCCGAGCCTATCGTAAGGTGAGTAGATAAATGAAGCGCTAGTGAAGAGCTAGGATCGCCGAGCCTGTCATAAGGTGAAGAGAAGCGCTAGCACGGAACTAGGATCACCGAGCCTGTCGTAAGACAGTGAGATAAAGAAGCGCTAGCGCGGAGCTAGGTTCGCCGTGCCTGTCCTAAGACGAAGAGATAAGCGAAGCGCTAGCGCGGAGCGAGGTTCGCCGAGCCTATTATAAGGCGAAGAGAAGTGCTAGCACGGAGCTAGGATCGCCGAGCCTGTCGTAAGGCAATGAGATAAATGAAGCGCTAGCGCGAAGCTAGGTTCGCCGAGCCTGTCGTAAGGCGAAGAGATAAGCGAAGTGCTAGCGCGGAGCTAGGTTAGCCGAGCCTGTCGTAAGGCAAGTAGATAAATGAAGCGCTAGCGCGGAGCTAGATTCGCCGAGCCCGTCGTAAGGCGAAGAGAAGCGCTAGCACGGAGCTAGGATCGCCGAGCCTGTCGTAAGGCAGTGAGATAATTGAAGCGCTAGTGCGGAGCTAGGCTCGCCGAGCCTGTCGTAAGGCAATGAGATAAATGAAGTGCTAGCACGGAGCTAGGTGAGAAACGCTGAGATTCTGGTGATCTCGGCTTGCCTCAAAACCATTCGACGCGATGCGGCTTGTTCGATTTGATGTTGTTCGAGCGCACCCTTAACGGCGTTGGCGATCAATCGATCTAGTTCCTCTTTAGTCAGGACGATGGATTGTCCCGCCGGCTCGGCCATTGGTGCTCCTTTCTGGTGTTTTACTGGTTTACCACAGACGACACCAAATTTGTTTCGGAAGGAATCGACGTCAATGATCAATCACCGAGGTTCAGCCTATGTGGATGCTGACAGGAGGAGAGGAACTCTGCGCCCTGCGAGATCAACACGAGCATTAGGGGGACACGCCGGAGGTTGTCCGACGAAGCCCACTCCGACGCTCAAGTCAGTGCCTCGATGGAGAAGGAGAGTAGTAAGCAGGAAAAATGTATGAGTAGCAAAGAGTGCATCCTCCCTTTACCGGAGGGGTTGGACTACCTTTTATACCTGCGGCGGTGATCCCATGTGCCCCACGTTCTTCTCCCCGTCCCCTTGACTGTCGGTTACTGGATAATCTTTGTAACAGCCGTCGCAACTATTAAATCTAGGTCGTTGTGATGTTAAGGCTTTAATGACCGCGTCTTGCTGGTCATAATTATCCACAGATCCGAAGAAATAAGGACAGTTACTTGAGGTGGAGTGCTTTGGGCTCGCTACCTCGAGGTGGTCTCAGGGCCTTTTGGCCCGAGGGTCCCGAGCGCTCGCCTTCCCGAGGTGATTCCGGGACCTGATCTCCCAAGATGATCTCAGGCGTGTATCCTCCTGAAGCGATCCTGGAAGTAGGTCTACCTGAGATGGTCTCGGGGAGCCAAGGAAAGAGAGTCGTTCAGACTCGGTAGATCCTGCCACATAGCTTCTTCAGTCCATATGTCAACCATATGATGCTCAACTCCATCAGTAACATATCCCGCATCGCATTCCGTTGTATCGAGTGCTATGTCCCCGAGGAGGACTCCTCCGATTACGCCTCCCGAAGACCTACGTCGAGCCTGGCCCCCAAAGTTGCTATGCATTGCCGGCGCGGTCGACCCGTACACGTGCTGGGGCGGCGGCGGTCGGTATCAATGGTAAGGCGGTGGGTAGGCGATGGCGTTGCTCCTCGGAGCAGGGTACGATATCGCCGGATCAGCATTATTGAGAACGCTGTCTGGTCAGCTGCGGCAGCCGGATCATAAAACTGGTAGGAGATGTTAATAACGCCCTTGGGCTTCCGGGATTTGGGCTTCCTGTTAAATTGAAGCTTCATATAAATTCCTTTTCTTATTAAATATTTTATTTAAAAATATTCATGTGACGCTGGAATTTGGATGGAAATAAGATGACAAATGATGTATGTATTTCATTTTTATTTTTTATAGAAAATATATTTGATTTATATTTTTTAAATTTATTTTTTTTAGAAAAATATAATATTTTTTGAAAAATTAAGAATGAAATAAAGTTATTTTTTTTAAAAATAATATTTTTTTTCATTTTCTCTAAAAAATTTTTATTTCATTTTATTTTTTCAGAAAATACTATTTTTTAAAAAAAACAAGTCTAAAAATGTAAACCAAGTATATTTTCTAAAAAATCATATTTTAGTTTGAAACTGAAATAGAAAATAAGTATGTCAAATCTAGATTTTTTTTGTTTGCTATTTTTTAACGTTTGATTTGCTTCTTTTTTATTTTTTATTTTTATTTCAAGAAAATCATATTTTCTTTTTTTTTATTCTCTAATTTTTTAGAAAAAATTATTTTTTTTTGAAAAATAAGTCTAAAAAATATAAACTAAATATATTTTTTATAAGAAATAAAAATAAAAAATAAACATACTAAATGATTTTTTATTTTAAAAAATAAAAATAAAAAAGACAGAAATAATGAGGCTGAAGTGCTCATTTAGAATTATTTATATAAATGATGATCATGGATAGCTGAATAATATGCATTACATCTAAGCCCTAGGACATCTTGAGTTAGTTATAGTTGGTAAAGATGATTTATTCGTTTTCAATGATCTAGCTAATCTATTTCATGGCTAGCATAAAGAAGTTAAATTATGGAGATTATTAGTTCGGATGTTATAACTATCACGTATAAAGGATGAATACACTGACTTTGACAGATTTTGACTTTCAAATCTTAAGATGATAACATTCATATATTAATTATCAGTCCATTCCATAGAGCATTCTTGAGTAAGTTATGGTGGTAACACCCACACACTAACTATCGGTCCATCCCGTGGAGACTTCTTGTGCAAGTTATAGACATATAACACCGTGGTCTACCTTGTTTAATCTAAACAACCCAAAGAACCATGAAATTGGATTAACGCCAAAGATAATTAACCACCCGTATACATACTAAATACAGTACACACTGCTAATTTAATTCGCTACAAGCTTAAGAAGATATATAACAGATAAAATTAACGACCCAAGTGCAGTAAATTAAATATATGTTTTAACTACAGAGTCCGGCGATAGAGTGAGTAGGAGGAGAGGATAACGAGTTGGACGAGGACGACGGAGGCGACCAAGGAGACGCCGACGGAGCTGCCGACGTGGCGGCAGAACTTGCCGTAGGTGTTGCAGATCTTTGCCCAGTTGGCGTGCGTGTTCCCCCTCAGCCCCAGGTACGCAATCGACCCGGCGCTCCCCATCGCCGACGCCATCACTCCGGCCATCAACTGCATGCGCACACATAACCAATCAATTAATTTTCCAAAGTAAACACAAATTAAGAAGTTAATCGAGTCACACATAATTATTAGGATTCACTTACCGCGTCGCAGAGGCAGAGAAGGAAGAGGATTCTGGTGGACGGCGAGCGGCTCGAGATGGAGAAGAAGGAAGCGAACAGGGTGACGAAGCTGTACAGACTAGAGACGCAGAGGGCCGCCAAGAGATATCTACGCAGTTAACGAAGATACAATTAAGCTACAGGATTGTTTCAACCATGATTGTGAATGTTAATTTGCAAAGTAATTAGCGAAGGTACTTACATGAAGGCAGGGACGTGCTGGAACTTGGCCTCCCTGGCGATGACGGCTAATGGCGGCGGGCGGCCTGTCAGGAAATCCCTGCTCTGCTTGCTGGTCGCCAGCACCACCAGAGCCGACACCGACGACGCCAACAGCAACAGCCTCAGCAAAAAATCAACACGGAACAGGTTCGTCGTCGGAGGGCGCCGCTCCGCGAAAAAGGGGCCTCCGCCGTTGCCTGTCTCCGGCCCCGTCTTGCCGTAGGTGGACGATCCCTGTTCTGCCGTCGCCATGGCCACACCGCTTCTCCTCTTTCCCCGAGGGTCTAATTTATGAGTTGTTGGAATCGGAAGGGAAAGAGGAGCTCTTTAAATAGCTAGGAAGAGAGGCTGCAGAGACGGACGAAGCTTCACGCTTCTGGTACAAAAGTAGCAATGGTATGAACATAACAGAGCGCTGATATGAAATGCAAAATTTTGAGAATATTATTTAATCACTCAAGAAATGGATATTTAATATATTTTTATATATTCTTTTCCCGGAATTATTGACATAATGTTGTCAGCGTTCACAAAGATTCACATTAGCCAGTCATAAGGAATCCTCTGATTAAATTGAGAAATGGACGATCATAATCACACATCTCATTTGAAAGACTAATTAGATTATCAAGAACCGTTAATACTTAATTGTTTTTGAGAGATCTAGCCTTATCTAATAACGCGGAGTTGTTGGAACGCATATGGTTGGGGGCTGCTGTCTCCCTCGTTGACTGTTCAGTAGCTTATCCGCTGCCAACCAAGAATAGCAACAGTCAACGCCTTTTTTGGGGTTGAAAATTCAAAGACTCTCCTGACACACAAACCAAGTCAAAGCCAGAGATATTATGATCTAATTAATCCATGCGATGGATAGACATTGTTTGCTGATACGTTAATCCTTCTGATTAAATTGTGTTACTATTTGACGTGACGTTAACTATCAGGATATAGCTTGAATTTGATAAATCAAAATGACGTGGCTTCGGTTTTCAAACTTCTTCCCCCGCAAGTGTGAATTTTAAACGCACGGGATGGAGACGAGTCTTCGATATCCCAGAAAAGAAGCTCTTCCATTTTATTTAAAAATTTTATTTCGGTTATTTTGTTTGGGATATATGTTATATTTATTGTCATGGTCAAAGTAATAACAGTGAAACCACAGTCATTTAATTTTTAAAATAACTTTCTATTTATTTTCTCTATTAGTCTATTGTAGAACTATTGATGCAGAACCATGCGGACTGCCCACGTGGCATGGTAATAAATCACGAATTGTACAGGGCTGTGGCTTACCTTTCGTCCTGATCGGACCGGATCTTCAGTCCCAGAGGATCTCTATTCTATCTGTTTTATACTCGTCGACGACTGTCGATGAATCATCCGATCATCAATATATTGGACATCATCGATAGTTTTTGATCGTCATACCGAATCAAATAATATTCTAAAAGAACGATGAACCGGTCGGAATCGCTACAATTGCAATCTCGTCGGATTCGACGGTGAATCTGGCGAAATCGTAATTGCGGCGATTTCGACGGGTTCACTGTACCACCCAAAGTATAGTTTTGTTCGAGACGGCGACCGAAGGCCGCCGATGATGCCCGATCGACGATCGGACGACTCGCCTGAAGTCGTCGAGGAGTAGGACAAACGGGACAGGGGGTAAAGTAGAACAGAGGATGGACCCAGCAACTGGCATATGATTGACAAGGCTATTTGCTGTTGTAGTAAAGATATACCATGGACAAAGATAATATATAAATGTCAAACACTACAATATATTAGGTAATACTATTGTTTCATATTTCAATACACCATTTGAAACTAAAACAACATAAAACTCTAATCACAACAATTGTAAGGGATTCGCTCAAAAGGAAAACATTTATTATAAAGATATTTTCGCACCTGTGTCGACGAAAGACTCCTTAAGGGTAATCATGACACTGGTAGCTTATTTTGATTTAGAATTACACCAAATGAATGTAAAGACTATTTTTCTCAATGGAGACATCGAGGAGTTTATATATATGGTGCAACCAGATAACTTTGAGTTTAAGGATTCAAAGTACCTATTTTGTAGATTAAATAAATCTATGTCCCGTCAGTGGTGTCAGAAATTTGATCAAGTGGTCATCTCATTTGGATTAAAAAAAAACTCTGTTTATTAGTGCACGTATGTCAGTTTAATGGGAGCAAGTTTGTTATACTTATTTTGTATAAAGATGACATATTGCTTGCGAATAATAATAAGGGTCTGCTGCATGAAATTAAGTCATTTCTATCTAGTAATTTTGAAATGAAAAACTTTGGTGAAACATCCTTTATTTTAGATACACATCTATGCCGTGATTGTACAAGAGGCATTTTTAGACTTTCACAACATGCATATATTGAAAAGGTGCATATATAGTATGACATAAAAAATTATGCACCTGGTGACACACTTATGTCTAAAGGTGACAGATTCAGTATCCAGCAGTGTCCGCGACTTGAACTTGAAATAAAGGAGATGTATTGGTTCCCTTATGCGTCAGTTGTGGGAAGTCTCATGTATACATAGATTTGTACATGACTAGATATAATATTTATAGTGGAGGTGTTAGATAGATATGTTAGTAACCTAGGACCATCGTACTGGAAAGTTATAAAGAGAGTGATTTAATATTTGCAGAGAGCTAAAGGACATATTCTCACGTATCGTAGGTTAGATAACGGGGAGGTTATTGGATATTCAGACTCCGATTTTGTTGAATGCTTGGATAGCAGGACATCCATTTCAGATTATATTTTCATGCTGGCTGAAGGAGCTATATCTTGGAAGAGCATCAAACTGATACTAATAGCTACTTTTACTATGGAGCAGAGTTTATAGCATGCTAAGAAGCATCCACACATATGATTTGGCTACGGAACTTCATCACAACGTTGCAAATGATTTATGACATTAATAGGCCATTGATGATCAACTGTGATAATAAAGTTGCAGAATTATATGCCAAGAATAATCGTAGTTCATCGAAGTTCAAGCACATCAACATTAACTTTTTGGTGGTTAATGAAAGAGTTCATGGCACAAATTCCATATTAACAAATCCACTCACCAATGGACTGGTGTTTAAGGTGTTTCATACACATATTATGAATATGAGAGTTCTTATTATGGAAGAAGAATTTTTCTAGTTAGAGTCTATATTTATTTTATTGCTTTATGTTAATAAAAACACACATTTTATTTTAATTATTGTATGTACATAAAGTTTAAAATATTAATGAAAATTTATATGTCTGATTGACATTCAGAATATGGTATCATGATTTATTGTTGTTGTTTACCATTTGATGTTTATAAATATGATACAGATTCCATTTGAAATGATAATGTTTGGATAATGATTTGCAATTGTAATTTAGCATAAGATATTTACAAATATAATTAGACCCTTTTAGGTCACTTTGGACCAATTAAAAATTGACATGTACTGATCACATTTCATATAATATTCATCCACATCTTGATCTCTGTCATTAATGACATTGATATTATGATTACTATAGGGCTTGTTACAGGCATATATAATACATATGACCTCTTTAATCCTATACCAATAAAGTTAGGACCAGATTATTTACAGAGATATTTTGTACCCATAAAGTTTAATATCAACTAAAGTTATATTTGTATTTCATTTATAATTTACACATAGTTCAAGTGGGAGATTGTTAGATATTTTCTATTAGACGGATTTATTTGTAAGTTATACATATGAATACGAACCGAACTCGTTTAAGTGATTGAACTTGTGTTTATTGTGTTTTAGATTATCAGATGTGGATTCGACGTGTAGAACTCTTTAGCCTGATCCGTTATTATTTATGAGTTGATAACAGATTGATTTTCTATATAAGAGAGAGGTCCCCGATGGATTAGGTATCTTGACAGAACCCTCGTTCTCCATTGACGAGAGTTTGTGTGGCGTCGTCATGCCTAGTTCCTTCGGAAGACCTCCTCCTCTTTCTTCCACTTTCCCAGGAGCTCGAGATCAAAAAGAGCCAACGCTACAACAATGACACTTCCGCTACAATCAGGTTCTATAACATTATTTTGAAGCTTTTGTTCTTGTGGGCATCTCCAATGGAAGATTGAATCATTGGGTTTAAAAAATAAATTTCAAAATTTAAACTTATTACCATTGGCTGGCTTAGATTTTTTGTTTAAATAAAAAACTTGGTCCCAAAAATAAGAATGAGATTTTTATAAAATTTTTATGGGTCATTAATATTTAGTCACCATATTTTACTCTATATTCATATTTGACTTTATGTACTAAAATTAATTCAAAAACACTATATTTAAATGATAAAAATTATATTTAATTATCAAATAAAAAATTATAAATTGAAATTTATAAATAATGATAAATGAAATAAAGGTAGAAAAAATATATAAAATAAATTTTATATTTTGTTTGTGAAAATACTATATATAAATAATAAAAATTATTTAATTACTAAAATAAAAAATATATAAAGTAAAAATTATAAATAAAGATATATGAAATGTGAAGGTAGAAAAAAAGATATATTAAATGAATTAGTGGGTTGATAATTTCTGATATGGTAAATGATGTGGTAAAAATAAATCTATTTTTTGAGTTTATCATTGGGGATGTTTTTGTGGATTTATAATTTTTGATGTGGTAAAAATAAACTTAATTTTTAGATTTACCATTGGAGATGCTTTTATATCATGATGTGTAGAAACAAGATCTATGCTCTTGTTATTATATTTTCTTTTTAAATTCTTATTCAGCTTTTAAAATATGCGGCATAATATTTTACAATATTTTTCAACGTTTATTTGGATAACCTCCAGTATCGTGTTTTTGGCCTGGGGAGCCGACAATATAAATACTTTAACAAGGTTACATCTTGGTTCTCCAATTCCCTTCGTATTTGTATTTTTAATTAAATTATTGTTGATGTTTTGGCTCCAACAGATTGGTATAGAGTTAGATAGAATTCTCGTTGAGCAAGGTAATTCCTACTGGACTTTAACTATCATCATCAGGTTTACTTATTACAAAATCTAGTGATCCTGGCCTAACTTGGATGTAGCGTGGTTTGTCAGTCTGACGCCCCGTCAGATGGAAAGGGGGCCGGGGGCCCATAAGCCTGCCGAGCGCCAGGCCCAGATGAGTGGTTTGGCCCGTTTCCTCCGAAGCCAGTAGGACACCAACCCCGACCGGAACGGCTGATTCGCAACGGAAAACCTCGAGTCAGGGGGGTCCCAAGTCAGAGGAGCCCCGAGGCAGGGAGATACCGGGTCTTTGACTACCTCCTTCTGGGTCTAGCTGAGTCTGATCGGGTAGGCCAATCCAAGCGTGTTCTAACTCGGGAAGCACCACTACATGGGCAGTAGCAGCAGAACCCAGGAGCACTCTAAGCCGCCAGTCGACATCAATACTCGAGGTTTTGTCGCAATCCACATGAACACCCACTCCCAGACACAGGACTAGCAGAAGAAGTACGGGGTCGGCGAAAACCTAATACCATTCAGGTCTGAATCGCGAGCATCTCATTGACGCCATGATCTTCCTGCCATTCCTTGGAACCTCGTACCACGACAGCCTATGCCCGTGTCAGGTCAAGCGGCGCCTGACGGCACTCGCCCATAAGTTGACAGTGCTCCTTTCCTTATTCCGGTATGCGACACAATACCCTGCCACCCTGGCTGTGCTTTACCATGTCCTTGTATACGATAAAAGGTGGCAGACCGGGCAGAAGCTGTCAGCCCCCTTGACTATATAAGCTTCTCCGCTCCTCGTCCCCCAGGTACGCGGAATATTGTTTTTGCTACTGTTCTATTGTTTTTGCTCTTCCACCACCAGGGGCTGACTTGACCGTCAGAGTGTCTTGCCGGAGACTTTTTCTGACGGATTCGCTAACGGTCCTTTTCTTGCAGACTGGAGCCAGCCTTTGTAGCTCGTGATCTTCGAGAGACCGCGTGCTTTTGGGAATCCACCTCACTTCGCGACAAAATTATCTAGAAATATTGAATTCGATCAGTTATATATGCACTCTTTCTTCCAATTATTGAATTCGAGCTTTGCTAATCAGGTTTGTTATCCCAATCTAAAAATATTAGACAAGATAGCAGACGAACTTGGGATGATTAGCTTGATCCCACGGAAATTTTTCACCGATCATCAGGATAAATCGCGAAACACTCACGGTGGGCGGTCTAGAAGTTCAGCGTCCCATGGTTCGCACAAGGAAATTTTTTTGAAAAATATATCGTAATTAGGGATCGAATCACGATGCCTAGGATAACGATTTGTTATCCTATGCTACTGGGCTTGGTAACCATGAACAATACATCGAGGATGACTTTACGTACTCTTTATTTTTTTTTAGATAAAAATTGTATAACGAGGATGATATAAAACTTAGAGCTATGATAGAGAGCGTGAAATTATAGCGTGAAATTCAACGTCAATAACGTGATACTTTTCGTGTATATGTCCGATTATCGCTTGGACACCGACAACGGTCGCCGTCCCGAACAAAACTATAACCTGGGGGCACGATGAACCCGAGGATTACTGCAATTGAGGTGTCATATCATAAACGTTAAGTTTCATGTTAAAAATTTACATTGTCTATCATTTTTATAAAACTTATATATATAAAAGTAAAGTATAAACAAATGCGCATCCGGGGAATCAAACCCCGGTCAGTACCGTGGGAGGATACTATGATACCACTACACCAGATGCGCGTTCGTTTAAGTGTACTCTTTGAAGTATTAATCAATAGATATAAGATGATGCCTGGGGATGTCAAATGGGGTCTCCTCACCAGCTCGGTAATGGTGCTGGCCGGAGGCTCCGCGCCGCTCCTCCAGTGCTTACGGAAATCCAACGGCAAAGAGGCGACCACGGCGGTGGCAGCGCCGTCGCCGCCGTCTCAGCCACGAGCATAGAGAATGATGCGCGATCCGGAACCAGCTGGTGTATTGCCAGGCAATAGGAATAATTTTTATTTTTGGGAAAAAATTGGATAATGTTTTGCTTCCTCACCAGGTCTTCCTCTTCCCCGATCTAAAACCGGCGATGATCCGAACGAGGGCTTCTGTGGCGGCGGCGGCGGGGTGGAGCGCCCTTCCGGACGCCCCTCCGCCTGCAACCAAAGAAGAGGATGAAGAGCACGCCGAACTCTCCATTTCAGATCAGAGGACTCTTTATCTCGTCCGTTTTTTCTCTCCTAATCCGCCCTCTCTTTGTTGTTCGGAAAATTAACGACTGATAGCAGAAATTTTTCGTATGTGGCATTTCAGGCGAACATCTTCATCGGCAACACCGCCCGGTTCCTCAACTCCTTCGCCTCTCTCTCTCTGCCATCACAGGTACCAATTTAGCACCTTTCTGTTCGATACTCGTGGAAAAAAGAACATTTTTTTTTGTTCTATTCAACTTGTATTTCGTTTTTGCCAAGCTTGGATTTGTTAAGAAGCTTCATTCTTGCTTTATGGGAGCAACATATTGGCATCAAAGTTTACCGAAATAGTGCTGTGGGAATCAGTATCATCAACTCTTGAAGTCTGATCTTCCATTTTTATAAAACAGTCAACAAATCTTTGTTTGGTGGTTCTTTATATGACTTAAGCTAGCAATCTTTTGTATGGTATAATTCCTAGTGGTTTACCTGACTATTCAGTTCCTAATTCAGTATCACAACATTTATATGATAAAAGAAAAACTACTCCACATTGCTTAGTTCGATGATTTGAATCCTCAACAACTGACAAAATTAATTAAAGTCTACTTAAGTGAAAGAGTAATTTACTAAGTTTCCATGAAAGTAACCAGGCTTGACTGTGTTCAGTCTGTCATGGGGTTCTATGTAATATTGCAGCTAGTAATACCCAAGACATTTGTTGTATGCTATCTAAAATTACGAAACTATCTAGCATTAGGTTCATGCTTTGGACTAGCATTCTCCTGTGTTTCTTTAAAATTGTCACTTCTTCTATAGCTCTTTCTTTGTTCTATTATGCTTTCCCTTTCAGACCTTAGTTGTAACTTAAGTAGACACAAACTGTGGGATCGGTGGCGTCGATAAAGGGGTGAATATCAACTCATGAATTTGTTTTTGATTTTTGTCGTTCGTTTGTTCATTTTTTTCTATCAAGAGAGTTAGTACGTAGTGGAATAATAAATAAGAACGAAAAGACATAACAATAACATGCAAGATTTACTTGGTTCCCAACCCTTTATGGTCAGTACGCCCAAGGCCTAATTACGGGAAGCGCCCGTCCACTAGTGGTCTCCTTTTCGAAAATTTTTCGGAAGCAGAGAAACTCGTCTTACAGTTTAAGTATAAGCATAATAATAATAATGAATTACAACTTATAAATAAATGCAAACCAAACAAAAGATGATGAACCCGATCAATCCGAAACTTCGAAGTGTCGCGCACTTTCTCCTAGAGCCTCTTTGGTCGCAGAGTTTTGTCTTAGTACTTTTTCTTTACATAGAATGAGTAATCAGATGTCAGAGTTGGAGTTGATGTTCTGAAAACACGGCTCGAACTCTTTTTATATATTGCATTTGGGCGCCCTAGAGGCCATTGAGGTCCTCACAAGTGGTCAAACTCGATCCAGCTAGCGAACTCGGCGCAGGGATAAAAACCAGCATCCCGGGCCCCTGTGAGTGTTGAGGCGTCTGGCAGTTGACGTGGCCGACTGCCAACTCAGCTTCTCCATCCATTGGAAAAATCCCTTCTGGGGCACCTGATACTATTCAGGTGCCTAGGTTCTCGGGCGCCTGATCCTTTTCAAGCGCCTAGGTTCGTAGCAGCTAACTCCTTTTGGCCTGCAATCTGGGTTAGTCTAAGAATATAATAGAATATTATAAATGTATGTATGAATAATAGTCCAAGTTGATGTGTACATTTTGTTTCTTCTGAGTTGTCAAGTGTGATTAAGTTTCATTATGTAATTCCCAGAAGGATATTGAAGTTGGATGCAAATTTACCCTTCTAGAAGCACAATTGCAGAGCAGAGGTCACATTCGTGAGTTCGACAATAAATCCAACTTAGAAGCCTCAAGTTCTACAAGTGCAAACATTCGATGAGACAAAATTCAGCATTCAAATCTGATGAAGAGTTTTGGTACTTATTCTTCTTGTAGCTCTAAATATTTACGGTCTCGTCTTCCCGTCTCCCTAAGTTATGCACTGCTTGGACTATGGGCCTCCTTATTACTGGTCAGATTTTTTTAATTAGAAATTATTATTATTGATCAGATAAATATATATTTTATCTATATAATATTGTAACCTTTTATCTTTTTGACAAGTTATATAATTCATATACTTTAATTACTCGAAATGTAATACGCCTTCAGCGTGTGAATAGTCCTGTTATCGGGCTGGATTCGAATCATAACCGGTCCCGTTACCGTTCAAGGTATATTAGTTCAATCCGGTTTAATTAATTTTTTATTTCTTTTTTCATTTTTGATGAGTCTTTTTTATTAGGATAAAATATCAATGTCTTATCCACCGACACGTTTGATATTTGCAATTCTTAGTTATTTAATTAATATTTTTTCTTAAAAAATGTTATATAAAATGAAGAGTTTAAGGTAAATAATAATAATAATAATAATTTATAAATTATTAGTAAATTACAAGAGTTGTTTAATTAATTTATTAATTTTAAAATTAATAATAATGCGCGTCATTTTCCCTTTTGGAAATTTGCAACTACGCCACCAGCGTCACGAGATATTCATCACAAAATCAACTGTTGTTATCTGAATTAGCTCGTCGCGCTATGAAAATAGTATTTGTTTTCTTTCTCTAATGATCTATTGCTCTTTTTGTTTTTATGTAAACCAAAAAAAAAAAAGATATTTCTTCAAATGTGTTTATCTTTTTGGCCAGAAAAAGTAAAGCAAATTCTAATATTTATCATATTTTTTGGAAAGCTCAAATTTGATTCAGACTTTTGTTTTTCCTTCACTGAATAGCTGACATTGTATTAAGAAAAGTCCCACATCGCAACAAAAGAATTTTTGTTACGACTATTAGGAGTATCTATCAAACCAACCCGCTGAAGGAATAAGCAAAACAAGACTTCAGTTTCAAAGTTTCATTTAAGAGTATTCGATACGGTATATCAACTTTAAAATTTATACATCGTATATTGTATAAAAAATTTAATATAAGATCACTCGTATCGATATTATATCAAAATTTTAATACGATATAAAATCATACCGAAAATTTTAATATATTAATAATAATGAGATAATTTAGCATATTTCAATATTACATTATATTGAAAATTTGATATTTTCTCCCTTCATCAGTCAACACTCAAATTGTGCACACAAGCAAACAAAAGAACAAAGCGGGAAAAAAATAACACTAAAAAATATGCAACATGCAAAGGAAGAAAACAATTCCCAGCTCTATAGAGCATTTTTGAACTTCCCACAAACTCTCCCAATACGTAGAAACACTACAAGGGCAGTAGGACAGGTAAAGTGTATCTGTATATACAACATATATGAAAATTTACGATTCATCACGTAATTTGATTTAAAAGTTTAGAGTGAATAATTACATATAATATAAAATAAAATATCCTGAACTAAAGCCTAAATATGCATAAACCTTCCTACGCCCTTGGATAATATATATATATATATATATATATATATATATATATATATATATATATATATATATATATATATATATATATATATGGCACATGGACTGAAAAAGTTATGTGACAAGATCTACCGAGTCTGAACGACTATCTTCTTGGAGCTCCCGAGACCCTCTCGGGGAGGGGATCCCCGAGACTCCCCCCGCGGGTAGACACGCCCCGGAGATCAAATCAGAGGGCGTCCTCCCGATATCACCTCGAGAAGCCAGGTCCCCCTCGGGACGACGAAACGCCCGGGACCCCCCAGCCAGAAGACCTCGAGATCACCTCGGGGTAACGGAGTCCAAGAAGCACTCAGCCTCAAGTAACGGTCCCTCTTTCTTCGGATCTGCGGATAACCATCGTCCATTATTGCGGAGTCATCATGACCCATAATTGTCGCAACGGGCCAAATTTAATGACGGCGTGGATCGTTGCAAAGGTTATCCTATAATTGACAATTGGGGGGACATGACCAAGATCGTGGAGACGCGTGAGACAACCATCACAGATATAAAAAGTACTCCAACCCCTCCGGTAAAGAGGTTACGCTCTCTCTCTACTTCACGCATCTCTTTTCTGCCTTCTCTTCATCTCCTAGACCAAGGCACTGACTTGAGCGTCGGAGTGGGCTCCGCTGGACAACCTCCGACGTGTTCCCCTAACACTCGTGTTAATCTCGTAGGGTGTGAGTTCTTCCTCTAGCGTCAGCATCTGCGTGGGCTGAACCCTGGTGACTGGCCGTCGACGTCGATTCCTTCCGGAACAAGTTTAGCGCCGTCTATGGGAAACCAGTAAAGCACCAGAAGGAGTACCGATGGCAGAGCCGACGGGACAATCCATCGTCCTGACAAAAGAGGAACTGGGTCACTTGGTGGCCAACGCCATCAAAGGGGCGCTCAAACAACACCAAATCGAGCAAGCCGCCTCACAGCGAGGTGCTTCTGTGCGGGAGGAGATCCCCAGAATCTCCATCTCGCACCCCAACCGCAAAGATCCGTCACACCACCAGGGCGACGTGCCGGAGCAGCCCCGTACCACCGGCAAGACTCTCCCGGAGATATTGAGAAAGCCAACTCAATAGCCTCTAATGCGCTGAGACACGAAGATGGATAGGGGAAAAGGGAGGAACCTAAGGCCTCCCCTAAGGCCGCCTCTACTCCCTTCTCATCGGAGATCGTGGAAGACCCCATGCCGAAGCAGTTTCGTGGGCCTGGGATTGCTGATTATGATGGGAAGATAGATCCGGAGGATCATGTTTGTAAGTTCGAAAATGCGGCACTCCTACACCAGTATACCGACGGTGTAAAGTGTCGGGTGTTCTTGAACACCCTATCCAAAGCAGCCCAACGATGGTTCCAGAGGTTGTCCTCAGGTTCTATCAACTCCTTCCTGGAGTTTAGAACCGCCTTCCTCCACCACTTCGCCACTAGCCGTCGCTATTAGAAGACGACACTCAATCTATTTGCTCTCAAGCAGAAGCCGAAAGAGCCGCTCAAGGAGTACGTCGAGCGGTTTAACCGGGTGGCGCAAGATGTGCCAAGTGCGACTCGGAGATCCTCATCAGCGCCTGTACCCAAGGGCTCTCGGAAGGGGATTTTTTCCGATCATTGGTGAAGAAGCCACCTGCTAGCTTTGATGATCTGCTGGGGCGTTCGGTCAAGCACGTTAACGTGGAGGAGGTGCAATTCGCCCGTCGCAAAGAACCAGACGGAGTCCCTTCTTAAGCCGTTACTCGGTCCGAAAGAAGGGAGCCCCCAGCGCCAATCTGAGGAAAAGACCTTCACCCGTGGAAGGACCAGTGGGCTGGTAGACGGAGACTGGTCGAGACAGTGGACACCGAGCAGCCGGAGCCACTGATGAAGTACTGCGGCTTCCACGACAGTACTACACATTTCACCGAGGAGTGTCATGCCTTGAAGAAAAAAAATGAGTGAAGAGACAAACTCCAAACCTCGGAAAAAGTTGAAGAAGACGGGGTATCACTGGAATTCCCCTAGGCAAAGCCGTTCTCCCAGACAGAGGCAGTCAGGAGAAAATGAGACCCGACACCGGTCTCGGTCGCCATCCCGAGGAAGAAGCCGAGGGCCCGCACCCTGCAGGTCCCCCTCCGTGGAAAGAGACCTCAGGAAGGGCAAGGCTCCTGCACGTGGCCCGCCCTCTAGGCATGTGGGAGTAATCTCCTGAGGACCCACCGAAGGAGATTCCCATCGGGCAAGGAAGTCCAACACCCGACGTCTGGAGAATTATGAAATTGGGACAAGACGGAGCCTGGAGAACTACCCTACGATCTCATTCGACCCCGAAGACTTGGAAGAAGTGGAAGCTCCCCATGAAGATGCCCTGGTGATCCTTGCTCGCATCGTCAACTATGAGGTCAAGCGCATCTTCGTGGATATAGGAAGTTCCGTGAACATCCTGTACAAGGTTGCTCTGAATTAGATGCAAATCGACGAGGATGAACTACTTCCGGTCTCAACCCTGCTGTTGGGCTTCACCGAGTATCGAGTACAGCCGATAGGGCAAATCATCTTATCGCTATCACTGGGCAACGACCTGCTCGAGAGGACCAGGAGGACATCCTTGTTGATCGTGGACGCTCCCTCATCCTACAACGCCATCTTGGGTCGCTCGGCACGCAGTGTCTTCCAGGCGATGGTCTCTGTCTACCACCGAAGATAAAATTCCCGGTAGGCGACCGAGTGGCTGAAGTCAAAGGGGACCAACTGGTGTCTCAGCGATGCTACAGTGGGGAAGACAGATTGGAGTCCCGGAAAAACCCTAGGGCGCAGGAAGACTAACTGGAGGAAGCAGCCATTCACGGGAGGACAAGGCCAAAAAGCTCAAGAGGCCAGAGCAAGCCAACTATCTCCAACCCTGTCACCCCCGGTAAGATTTGTGCGGCATATTATATACTCGCCTGTGTATTCTTGTTGCTTGCAGTGAAATTCATGAAATAAAGGAACGTGCCATCACGAAATTGCCAGTACAGCAAACAAAAACTTTAATATCTCGCGGTGCTGCGGATGCCCGGGATACTTAGGCTTGGTCTAGGTACTGCAGACACCCAACCAAGAAACCAAACCCTAATACCTCGAGGTGCTATGGATGTCCGGGGTACTTAGGCTTGGTCTGGGTGCTACAGACGCCCCAACGAAGAAACAAAAACCCTAATACCTCGCAGTGCGGCGGATGCCCGTGGTATTTAGGCTTGGTCTGGGTGCTACGTGTTGGGACCTTGTCGTTGAGCTAGAGGGGGTGAATAGCTACTTTCTCGATTTTCTTCCTACAAGGGTTAGCAAGCGCAAGCAGAAGTCTCAAATCTAAACTAAACCAATGTTAACACATTACCTTTACGTGGTTCGGAGATGAAACTCCTACTCTATGGCTGTCCGTAAGGTGGACGATTCCGATCCTTCGATGGATGACTCCTCGGAACACCTCCAGCTAGCTCTTGTCGCTCCTTGTGGGTGGAGAAACCTCACCACAATCCTTTGACAATGTCTGAGCACTTGTAGGCTACTAACAAGCTTTGATTAAGCTTGTTTTGCCAAGGAAGAACAGTAAAAAATGAGTCCTCTTAAATAGTGCTCGATACTGTTCTGACCGTTACCAGTCGACTGACCCTGGGCAGTCGACTGGTCTTCGCGAATTTGAATGTCACAACCTGACGATTCGCATTCTGATTGACACCAGTTGACTGCGCCAGTCGACTGCATCAGTCGACTAATCAAGCATCAGTCGACTGATCTTTCTGTCCTCTGTGTCAGTCGACTAATCAAGCATCAGTCGACTGCCACCTAAGGTTTCTCTTCCCGAGTACAATTCTCTCAGTACTCAAACCCTAGGATTTCCCTTCCCGAATACAGTTCTCTCAGCACTCGAATCCTCACGACTTAGCTAACTCTTCATCCAACAGCCTCGATATGTTGCCTTTAAGCCCTCTTCGATTTTGGCTATCGTCCCTGTGATGCATGCAAGTCCGCGGCTCATCCCCCCATGTCATCCTTCGCTTATGCCTCGAAGTCCGCTTCCCTCGGCTCATCGTCCCTGCTCTAGCAGCCTTGACCTGTTGCCTTCAAGCCCTCTTCGACTTTGGCTCTCGCACCTCGGATGCATGCAAGCCCTCGGTTTGTCTCCCATGCTATCCTTCATGTATGCCTCAAACTCCGCTTCTCTCGGCTCATCATTCTTGGTTTGTCCACAGTCCCTCGGATGCATACAAGCCCACGGCTTGTCTCCTCACACCATCCTTCACCGGACCCAAAGATGTCCAACTAAGTCTCAGTGTATCTGCAAATCTGCACACTCACATACACATATTATATCAACATGAAACCCTAACTTAATCATATTGACACACACATCAAAACCCATGATCTACCCGATCAAACTTGAGTCGATTGCACCAACAATCTCCCCCTTTTTGATGTGTGACAATATATTTAAGTTAGGTGCAAACACAACAATAACAATTAAAAATTACAGACATAGTAAGCAGCATAAACATGCATCCTCCCCCTTAACCTATGCCCTCTACATAATTTTTAATTTTCCCAAACCACAAGTTAAGTTAACACTAACTTAAATCACAAGTCACAAGTTAAGTTAAACCTAACTTAAACCACAAGTTCTCCCCCTTTGACATCATCAAAATGACTGCCCACGCAATACTAACCATTGGTATCAATAAAGAGCACCTTTCTATTCCTGAAAACCCCAGAAATAAGAATACAGAAGTACCAGTCGACTGGTGCCAGCCGACTGATACACAACAATCTGAAATTTCAGCCGAAATTTAAAAACCCCTAACACGGTCCATAAAATTTGAAAAATCCTGAAATTTTGCAAGCATATTTCTTATGATGTATTCTAACCTAGAAAAATACACTTTTATGAAAATACCAAATATGCTTGACCTTTTGACAAAAGTTCAAATTCTTAAAAAATATTTCATTTTTATCAATCTTCCATCCTAGGTTTGAACCCATGGGTTTTCCAAGTATACCCCATACTTCATAACACATAGAAATGTTTCAAACCTCCCCCTCTTTCTCGCATGAACACTCAAGACAGAAAAAGTGATAAAAGCTCCCCTTTTATATCATAATTGTTTGATAAAAAATATATTGCAATTCATCATGCAACCATAATAACAAGGAAATAACAATTCATATAAGCAATATTGAGAAATGAATTTCATAGGGAACCATAAGTAAGTGTTTACAAAAATATTCAAATATTACAATATAAAATATAGTGTTTGAGAGACAAATGAAGAACACACTCAATCCAACATACTCTCAACACCACTACACCCAAGTCATATGAACGCTACATATTATCATCGCCAGGAGGAGGAGGAGGAGGGGCCTGATACATAAGGTTTCAACGCTGCATCATCTCATACATATCCTCCTGTCGCTGCTGGAACCTTGAAAGTGCTCCATGAGACCGTGAACCTCCCCCTGAATAGCAACCTGTCGCTGCTGGACGCTTTAGATGTCCTTTCTAAGTCCATGAATCTCTGCCTCTAGTCAGGAGAACCGCTCCTCTGTAATCCCAGCAGGAGCAGCAGCAGGCGCAGCAGCAGGAGCAGCCTCCTCATCATCATCAGAGCTGGAAGAAGCCTGACGACGTTGCCAGACCATCACTCCCTACCGCCTCTCGATCCTCGCCAAGGAGAGCTATCGAGACCTTATCTGATCGTAGTTCTTTGACAGATGATACAACTGACCTCTAACGACTCTGATACCTCTGGATGCAAAGAATTTGGTCAACATATGATCGAATGACATGTAAATCTTCCTATTGACGTCATGCGAAAAATGCACAATAGAAACAAATATCTGGCGGGCGATGTCTATCTCCAGTTTCCTCTCTAAGACATACATCATCACCAAGTGAGGTAGCCAAATCTTTGACCTCCCCTTGGTGACAATGGGCAGAAGGCAGTCTAGGACAATTTGCATCCTTCCGGCAGCTTACCCGGACAAAATTAGTGTCCAACACTAGCTTCGATGAAATTATATCAGTTTGCATCCTTCCGGCAACTTACCCGGACGACGCACACAAGCAGCACATTTACCGGTGTTCTTTTTGCTGCGAAGAGGGAAGGAGAGGAAAGGAGATAGAGTTGCTTGGCGATCTTTGCGATCACTGCCATCGAGTCGTTAGCAAGGTCCCCCCTTTCTTGGCCGAAGAGAAGACTTATTCGTGCTGGCACTACCCCTGCTTCCAAAATTTAAACTTGGTTGCTTGAAGAGAGTGAGAGACCGAAGATTGTAATGACGTCCTTCTTTCCACGATAAGATCCTTCCCTCTTCAACTCCACCAGCAAGGGAATCGCCTCCGGCAAATCCCCTATTTCGGAGCGGTATTCCTCCACCGGTGGGAAGTAGAATAGGATGGCCACGGCATTCTGCTGTGCCTCCACCTTGAAAGCTAGTCTGATGACCTGCACGATTAGGTAGAGTCTGTTGGGACCGGGTGCATGTTGACATGGATGCGGGTCCGTAATTTTAAAATTAATTACGTGCAGCGGAAGGTTTAGCATAAATAATTTCTCAAATTATTTAACCGCACATCTAAGCATGCAATTTTATCTTGTGTAGACATGATCATATATTTAAAATTTTGCAGAAACATAAACTAATTTACGTATTACCTGCATAACTCGAAGGGAGGGACGAGATCCAACCGTAAGCGTTCCTTGGAAGCTCCGCCTCTATTCGCGTCCACGCCGAGTATCTTCGGGATGACTTCGCAAAGCCACGAGTTTCGTGTTCTCGAGAACTACTAGATTCTCCGAGAACGCGACAAGAAAAACCAAGAGAGAAGTCGGAAGACTAACCACAAAAGGATGGCCGGAGCTTCCTTCTCCGGCAGCAAGTGGTGGTCGGCAAAAGATCCTTCTTGGGGCTGGTTGGCGCACGACAAGAAGGGGAGAAGAGAATGAGAGAAAGAGAGGGGGAGAGCCTATACCTTCATCACTTCGATTATTTTCCAAGACTTGCCTTGGGTCCTTTATATAGTGGCCTCTCAAATATGGAATAACTTATTCCATCATGCCAAGTTTGATTTTATATCATGGTTAAAATCATATTTTAATTCATGATAAAAAATCGATCAAGTCTCTTTTCTCTTATGGAATAAATTTTCTTATCATGGTAAATCAATCCATGATTGATTTTATAAAATAAACCAATCCATGGTTTATTTTAATTTCCATGAAAAATAAACCAAACCTCGGTTTATTATATAAAAAATTTATATCATCCATAATTTTATAGAACAAACCACACTTGATTTATTTTATAAATTGAACCAAAAACTTGGTTCTCTCCCTTTGTTGTGGCCTACCAAGCAAAGAGGATAGAGGCCCTCTTTGGCCGGCCCATCCAAGCCAAGCCCCAATGAATTAAACTTATTTAATTCATCTATTAAGTCTTCAAAAGACTTAGCCATTTTACGCTTCCGATATGTCTCTGAAAAATTCAGATTCGACTTATTGTTTGGCTCAACCAAACTTAATCTCTCTTGATTGGAAAATTCAATTTTCAACTCGTTTTAAATCCCTCGGATTACTCGTAGTGCGTGTGACTAAATAGACTTTCGAATTATGTTGGTCGTCTATAATTAATCAATTATAGAACGATCATGAGTGGCACCTAGTAGTACATCATGATCCCCAATTAATCGAAAGATCAACGGTTGACCTCAAAAACAATTCTGAAACCCTTCAACAGCTATAATGAATCGTGCCCCATTCCCTTCACTATCTTATACCCACTTGGTTCAGGACATGGTCTATGTGTGTCAGTCCCCACTAGGCTGACTACGTCACACCTAGCCCAAGTAACGTTTTCTCGTCCTACGGATTCTAATTACTCTCATGTATTTAAGAGATTCATACTCTGAACATGTCATGCTCTGGCCAGAGGCTTCGAGTAATAATCCGACGATAGGCCTCGGGTATATATCTCCTCGCAAGGAGTGGTGAATCCTTTGTAGGCAGTTCAAACATCTTCGGGCACTTCGGCTTATACCCAATCATCCTGGGTCTACACCTCCTTGGAGATGCTTGCTTAAGATGTCAAAGTATAAGTCTCCATGACCAAGATGACTTGAACACCGCAAGTCAAAGGAACATCGCACTTAAGCTGCAGTAAGAACTTCACTGACATATCTATATGTAGACTACCATATGAAGTTTTACAGCCAGTCACTCCAATGAACTAGTTCCCTTAACTAGCATTCATGTTTATCTCCAGACATCTCAATGTCACCAGCCAGTGAGAATCAGCTGATTAGAGAATAACCCATGCTAGTCTCAACAGAATTGATAGTGTCCGTATTTATCAATTCATCGACTAGGGACAATTTCAATACTTCACAATTGCACATGTAGAGATAATCACTAGTTGTGAATTCATCACAAATTCTCTCATGCTGTGAATTGTATTGCGGACATTCAGTAAATGAGTTTAAGATCTCAATCAAATACACAAACATGTATACTTAAATAGTGAATATTCATTTATTAAAATAAATGATTACAATCATAAGGCGATTGCCTTAGGACACTTCTCTCATATCACTAACAGAGTCCACCAACCACGATGATTGCCCTTGCGCCGCTTGGGTGCTTTTAGAGATCCAACAGCGCTGCCACTGCGTTGTCCTACGTTGACGAGTCCGACGAGAAGGAGAGATGGAAGGAGCCACGGCACGGCGCCGGCCTCCACCAAACAAGCCCTATTGAACACGTTGGATTTCGAAAGCCTCCTAATATCGAACATGGCCCAGCTTTGTTCCAGGTTCGTCGGGGATGCGAGCTTGTGGACGAGGAAAGCCGCAACCATCTTCATCGCCCCAGCCGCAGTGTTGGTACGGGGAAGATTTGGAGTTTAGGGTAAAATAAATTAAGGGGCGTATATTCGAGAATGAGAAATGGAATGAATTTGATTGAGGGGTTAATGGGAATGAGAATGATTATTGGATTGCTGGTGCTTGGTATAAATATTGGAATGGATATTATTCCCATTAGGGTCGGGGTTGTTTGGTTTAACTTAGATTAGGGAATGAATATCAAATAAATCAAAAGGACGCTCACCTTTGTGATGCGCCGGAAGGGATCACCTCTGCAGGGAAGGAGGGTCAGCGATGCTCAAACCAAGATAGGAAAGCGGAGTGTGAAGAGGGAAAGAGAAAGGTTGGGCGTCGGGTGATGAGAAGAGAAGAGGACAATCGGCGAGGGAGAGGGAGTCGGCGTCGGGCTCGCTCGCACGAGGACGGAAACCGCGCAGGAGGACTTCGGCGTGGCGGAAACTTGTGAAGGAGAAGAGAAACTTTCTCTCGGGCGATGAGAAGAGAAGAGGATTGCGGCGTGACGAGGCTTCGGGCGCGTACATGCTTAGGTGATGCCATGACGGAAGAATGGAAAGTTGATATCCAAGGGGGGAGAGGGGAATCAAAACTAGGATATGATATCCTTATTTGGATTCCCATCGAGCTCTTTCGAACACCTACCAAAAAATGATTAACGAGGTTTTTCCAACCTCGGACGACTGGCTCGGTCCCACGGAAGTTTCCCACCGGCCGCTAGGGAATCGGGAAGCGCACACAGCGGACGGTTTATAAGCCCAACGTCCCATGGTTCGTGCCTCATTTGGAGGAAAAATTCTTGCAAATACGTCGTAGCTGGGGATCAAACCGTGGATGCCTGGGATAGCGACTAGTCGCCCTACCACTGCATCATAACCCCGGAGACATTTCAAACACCTACCAAGCATCATATATGAAAATGAAATAATTTTCCACTACAAAAATAACATGGAATAGCGACGGACGTAATCCGTCGCTATTCCGTCGCAAAACACCAATAGCGACGGATTAGCGACGGAATTGCCGCCGTCGGCTGAGAACCGATCGCAGAGCTCGTTAGCGACGGTGATTTTTTTGATCTCCGTCGCTATATTCGCGACGGATATTTAACCCCGTTGCAAACACCAAAAAATGGGTCGACGTGGCCGGGGAAATAGTAGCGACGGATGGTCAAATATCCGTCACAAACTGTATGGGGTAGCGACGGATATGGTCAAAGTCCGTCGCTAATATATCGTAATAGCGACGGATACAGTCAAAATCCGTCGCCAATAGATCGTTTTAGCAACGGAAAAGTCAAATATCCGTCGCTATTTGCGATGGATTTTTAAAAATATCCGTCGCTAAACCTGGAAAATTTTGCCAACCCATATCTGTTTCTTCAACTTCCCATATATACATCAATAACTTATACAAATATCGAAACAAATATCAAACAAGAATCTATATTTCAACATCTAAACATTCAAATCAATCCAAACATTCACAATTACAATCCAAACATTCAGAACAATCCAAATATTCACAATTACAATCCAAACATTCATAACAATCCAAACATTCACAACAATCCAAATTTTTGTTTCGAATTGAATCCAATCCAAACAATCATTTCCAAATGTATACATTCAATCCACTATTCAATCCAAAGTTTAATTTCCAAACTTTTACAATCGAAACTTTGAAACATGAGTAAACTTATACAATCTAAACTTTCTAATGGTTAATCCAATCCAAAAAAGAGTAAACATATGATGTATCCAAATGTAACAGAGTAAACATATGTATCCATATGATGTATCAAAACTTATATACTTTTCAAGCAACTAAATGTATATATCAAAAGAAAGTAAACATATATCGAAAATCAGAGTTTCGTAGAGAATCATTACGTACATGAATATCAGAGTGAATAATGGATGGAAAGGAAAAATATTCCTGCACAAAAGAAGATAAAACAATAAGAAAACAATCCAATACAGAAAGAAATCTGAATTGATAACAATAAGAAATAACAAATGAAGTAAGCATATGTAATAGAAGATAACTCGATCTAATAGAAGAAAAATAACAAATAGAAGATAACTCTAATAATATTAAATATGTAAATGAAAACTAACAAATACGAAATAATAAAGGAATAATATCGAATATTCATACCTTTCAAACAAGAGAAGAAATCTGAACTCAACTCTGATAATGTAGAATCTGTAATCATAAATGGAGTAATAAGAAAACAAGTTATTATGGATATAATAACGTAATACATTGTTACTGAAAAAAATTAGGGGAAAAATTGATTATACCACTATAATATCTCTACTCCTCTGTGGGATGCTCAGGATCCTGTGTCTCCTGGGACTCAAAACGATGGGCGGGAGCGGGAGCGGCTGACATCTATGTATCCGGAGCGTCAAAACGAGGGGCGGGAAGGGCTGGCATCTGTGTCATCGGCGATAGGGTCGCTGCAAAAGCTCGCATGTGACGTACTATCTCCTCGGTGTGTGCCTGGCGATCCCGCAAATCTCTCAACTCAGCATCCCTATCTGCGTCCCTCTTAGCCCACTCTGCATCCCTCTGAGCCCACTCTGCGCTCGTCTTAGCCCATTCTGCGTCCCTCCCGGCACATGTTGACTCTATCGACGTGAGTCGAGTCCGCAGGGCTTCATTTTCCTCCCGCAAATGGCGAACCTCACTAGAGGTAGAGGAGGAGGATGTTGGACGCCCCTAACCCCTGGAGCTCTCATCTGATCATATGTAACCTTTGCCTGAGAGCCCAGGCCGTAGCAGGCGGTCTTCCTCTTCCCACCGACAACCTCAAAATAAATCCGATTCACATCGTCGGTCGAAAGAGGTTGTGCATCCTCCCCCTCAGCAGCAGGCTGAGATGCCTGTGCTTCAGCAACTCTAGTGGTCATTGATTCCTGTGAAATAAAAATTTAATTAGTCTATATAAAATGTTAAAACAAATAAAATATAATTAATATACTTACATTGATAGATAGGGAGCGACGATCGACAAAAGACCCATCTTTTTTCTTGTGGGTCTTGTTGAATAACTCCCAACTAGTGGGAGGTCTCTGTAGCTCAGCAGCCTGTAAACACAAAATATAATGTTTAAATATATCCAAAAAAACATACTAAATGCCTTTAATAACAAAAAAAAACTACTTACCAAATCACTGGCATGCTGGACAATGTAACGGGATCCAGCAGTGTGCTTCGTCGATCCCGTGGTGGGCCCAGTAACCTCTGAATTGCGATTGCCTCGAGCAATCGCAGCATTCTCTTGCCAGTGCGGGCCATCCCAGACAGCTCACCATGCTGCCCAAATCGGCTCAGGGACCTCTGTAGGCCTATCAGCCTTCTTTCTCCATTTGTAGAGCATGCCCCTGTACAATTTAGAGCAGTAGGCATTCCACGTCTTCTTGAATTGCTCCTCCGCACCCTCCTCCCAGGTGTACCTTTTCTGTAAAAAAAAAATTAATATGGTTAGTATGAAAAAAAGTTATAATATCAAATTAAATATACATGTAAAATACTTACTAAAAACTCCCCGTAATAGAATGATTTCAAATCATTCTCAATGTGGCCCCATGTCGTCGCAGGTGACAGTCTTTCTTTAAATTTTTTAGATATATAAGATGACACCTGATGCCCATCTGGTATGAAACTGTAGGAAAAAATAAAATATATTAGCAAATTCTGTAAGAAAATATATAAGAATAATAGGTATACCTGTCACCCACGACTGTAAGTATAATCCGCTGATCACGGGGTGCAGCCATGATATCTGATTAGACACAAAGATTAGGCAGATAAGCAGAATAGGTAAAACATGCAAATGAGACATATTAGAGACAAATGGAAACATGCACTAATGAAGAATGTTCAATACAAGAAGAATGATCTAAATAAAGTTAGCAAATGGATAATCAAGCATCGTATAAACCTGTTCAATACAAGCAGTACTTACTAAATTAACAACTCATCTTAATACAAACTCTGATTAGTTAATGTTCAATACATCTAACTCATCCTAATCTGATGAAACTAAATTAACATGCAAGTTTTATGAACTAAATTAACATGTTTCTTATTTCTTCTGAACGGATGATCAAGAGGTAAAAATTTTCGATGATTATCAAACCAAGAAATCTTGCCACTGCAGGGCAAAGAAAATGCATCTGAGTGACTCATACAATATGGACATGCTAACTTTCAAGCTGTGCTCTATCCTGATAACATTGAGTAAGCAGGAAAATTACTAATAGTCCATAACAATGCTGCATGCATTAAAAAGTTTGACTTTGTAGCAATGTCATATGTCTCTGAACATATATTCCATAAATAATTCAGCTCAGCTATCAAAGGTTGTAAAAACACATCTATGTGCCCTTTTGGATTTTGAGGACCTGGAATTAAAACAGTAAGAAACATGAATTCATCTTTCATGCACATCCATGGTGGTAAGTTGTATGATGTTAAGATAACAGGCCACGATGAATATTGTTGTCCATAACTTCCAAATGGTTGAAATCCATCTGCAGAAAGTCCAAGTCTGACATTACGTGGTTCCATAGCAAAGGAAGAAAATGTTGAATCTAAATGTTTCCATGCAGGGGAATCACTAGGATGACACATAATGTCTCCATCATGTCCATAGTTTTGATGCCAGATCATATGACTTGCTGTTGCTGCTGATGCATAAAAACGTTGGAGTCTAGCAGTGAAAGGAAAATAATACATGACTTTGTAAGGAATATTTTTTTTCTTCTTCTGATTTACCATACGAGCACCATGCTTGTAACGGGGATGGTTGCAGATTTTGCATTCCATCAATTCACTATCTTGGTTCCAAAAGATCATGCAATTATTGACACAACAATGTATCTTCTCAACTGGTAAACCCAAGTCTCTGATTAGTTTTTTAGTGTTGTAGAAACTATCAGTCATGCAATTATCAGTTGGAAGCAACTCTGACATAAGTTGACATATGTCATCATAACATCGTTCTGAGAAATGATGTTCTGCCTTCATATTCAATAATCTTGCAGTAGCAGATAATTGAGAATGACCAGAAGAAATACCTTCCCATAATTCTCTTTCACTAGCCTTTAACATGTCATACATTTTCTGAACATCAGAAGTAGGTACTTGTTCTACATTTGATTGATCAAAAGCATTCATTGCATCGTAAACCATTGTTTGCATTGCGTCAGCAGGGTTATATGATGTTTCTGGTCCAATTGAGTTCGATGATGATGCAACAGAAGGTCCACCAAATTCATATACATACGGCTCTCCATGACAATACCAGTTGTAATAATCTGGATCAAATTCATACCTGACGATATGAGTTTTCACTGTATCTTCATCATGGAAAGCTGTATTTCTACATTTGCGTTGATTACATGGACACTTCAACTCTGTGCCATTCAAACACTCAGGATGACACTTTGCAAAGTTAACAAATTCTTCCACTCCAGCAAAAAATTCGTCACGGATAAATCCATTGTCTAACCTATTATACATTCATGCCTTGTTGGGATACATTGTATCTGAATTCAGATAAGACAATTTAATCAACCCACACATATAAAAATGAATACGCAATATGATATTTATGGTATACTCGCCAATAAATCAAACAATTAATCAAACAATTAATCATCTTAATAATCAAACAATTTAATTAATAGATCAAGTAATCTCCTTGATCAAACAATTAATCATCTTAATAATCAAATTAATCAAACATTTATCTAAAATAAATAAAACATTTGATCAATTAATTACACAATTAATGGTTTAACAAATTATCTAACAAAAATAATTGGTAATTTAACTAATTAATTAACTGATTAATTATTGAATTAATCAAATTAATTGAACTAATTACTCAAATTAATTGAATTAATTAATCAAATTAATTAAAGCAATTACCTAATTAAAACCCTAGCTAAACCCTACCTAATTAAAACCCTAGCTAAACCGGAGCAGGGGTCGCCGGCCGGCCGCAGCAGGCGCCGTGCGGCTGCAGCAGCCGGCGCCCAGCCGCACTGGGGCCGCGACCGCCAGCAGGCGCCGCTTGCAAATGCGAGGCCGCGCCTGGCCGCGCGAGACCGCTGGGGGGTCGCGCGCAACCGTGCCAACAGCCGTGGCTGCCCGGAGAAGACGACGGTGCCGCGTTAGCACAAACAAACGATAATATACGGCAAATGGAGCTTAACTCGCATACCTGGGATCGGAGGAGGGTTCGCCGGAGGAGAATCGCAGGAGGAGAATCGCTTCAGTCGCTCGACCGGTCGCTAGGGTTCGCGTGGCCGCGGGGGAAGGGGGCGTCGCCGCTTTTTTAAGTAATATTGCGACATTAACTTGTTCGTCGCTGATTAGCGACAGCGTTGACCAATCTCGTCGCTATATTGAAGGGTTTGACCCGTCGCTTACAACTAGCGACGATAATTTATATTATCCGTCGCAATAGCGACAGACTTTGACCATGTCCGTCGCTATTGACAGGAGT
>JAGFNQ010000454.1:195708-307971 GCA_024364735.1 Boesenbergia rotunda
CATGCGCACATATAACTAATCAATTAAGTTTCCAAAGCAAAACGAAGTTAATCAAGTTACACATGATTATTAGGATTAACTTACCGCGTCGCAGAGGGTGAGAAGGAAGAGGATTCTGGTGGATGGCGAGGGGCTCGAGATGGAGGAGAAGGAGACGAACATGGTGGCCAAGCTGTACAGACTAGAGACGCTGAGAGCCACCAAGAGATACCTACGCAGTTAATGAAGATATAATTTAATTACACGAGTTAGTAATTAAGCTACAGGATGGTGAATGTTAACTATGTTAATTTGCAAAGTAATTAACGAAGGTACTTACATTAAGGCAGGGACGTGCTGGAACTTGGCCTCCCTGGAGACGACGGCTAATGGCGGCGGGACGCCGGTCGGGAAATCTCTGCTCTGTTTGCTCGTCACCAGTGCCGCCAGAGCCGACACCGACGACGCCAACAGCAACAGCCTCAGCAAGAAATCAACACGGAACAGGTTCGTCGTCGGACGACGCCGCTCCGCGAAAAAGGGGCCTCCGCCGTTGCCTGTCTCCGGCCCCGTCTTGCCGTAGGTGGACGATCCCTGTTCTGCCGTCGCCATTACCACACCACTTCTCCTCTTTCCACAAGGGTCTACTTTATGAGTTGTTGGAATCGGAAGGGAAAGAGGAGCTCTTTAAATAGCTAAGAAGATACGCTGCAGAGATCCGGGGCGTAGCCAGAATTTAAAATTAGCTAGGGTTGATAGATGTGAGAATCTTAAGATTCAAAAAAGGTGGATCCGCCACCTCAGCGGTCCCCGCCAGCCCGCCCCAGGACCAACACGGAGGAGGTAAATCACGGTGAATGCTGGGCAGGTGAGGCATCCAGGCGCGAGGGATTTTTTTAAACAGCAGCCGAGGTTTTACCCCCCGCGCATACCGTCGACCCTCGAACCCACGCCCTCTGATTCAAGCGGCGAGTGCCTCACCAGCTGATCTAGCCCGTGGGGGCGATGTGAGAATCTTAAGAGTTGAAGTATCAAGAATTATGAGTAAACAAACAAAATTGAGTAATTGACTATGTTTATATAAGATATTCTAGAGGATGAAAAAGAAATAGATTTGGTATCATATTAATTTATGTTAAATAAAATTATGAGATATAACTTATTTTTACATACCTGACAAAGCAGTGGTCACCTCACGTGCGATCACTCGCAAAGCACGTGAAGCTATTGCTAGTTGTCTCGGGTGTGGTTACTTCGCAAGTGGTCGCACACAAAGTAGTTCCTGATCACCTGGCGAGGGAGTATCCGTCTCACGAGGGCCTTGTTGACTATCTCTCAAGTGACCAACGTTTGTTGGCTCTTTGTCAGTGACGAAATTAATATATTAGAGTAGAATTAAAGGAAAAGAAATGATATTACGGAAAGGAAAAGAAACTTTACTATCAATAAATTTAGGATAAAAATATTAAATAAATTAGAATTAATATGTTTATTAATTTATAAATATAATAATTTTTATAAAATTTATCATTATAATTTGATATTTTATTTTTAAAATTAATTATTTTTAATTTGATGTTTTATCAATTAATAAATTTATGATTAACAAAAAAAAATCAAAAATATTATTTTTTTATAAAAAAATGGAGGCGGGGCTAGAGCCCACCCTAGTCCAAGGATGGCTCTACCCCTGGGTAGAGCTGTCAAACGGGCCAACTCGTGGCGGGGCGGGTCGGGTTGGTCATTTGGCGGGGCGGGGCGGGGCGACCCGTCATCTAGGCGGGTTAGAAAATCCCCAACCCAACCCAATCCAAGGCGGGTCGTGGGTTAGGCGGGCCAATCCGTGGGCCCATCAAAATATTTTTAAAAAATTAAAAAAATTAAAAAAATCATATATTTAGATTTCATCAATCAAATATGTTAAGAAATATATTTTTTAAATATAAATAGATACAAACGAGTACTCATGTGATAAAAAATATTATTTTTTATTTTAAAATAATAACAAAGAAAGATAATAAATTGTCATAAAACTTAACTAACATGTGATTCTCAACCCACGGGCCAACCCAAGCCCGTCGCGGGACGACCCGTATGGGTTGCGGGCCTAGACGGGTTGGCCCGCGGCGGGCTTGGGTTGTTTAAATTCTAACGTAACATGCTTAAATTGATTTATAGGGTGGACCAACTCGATGGGCCCAATCTAAATTGACAACTCTACCCCTGAGAGAGACGGACGATCCTTCACGCTTCTGGTACAAAAGTAGTAATGGTATGAACATAACAGAGCGCTGATATGAAATGCAAAATTTTGAGAATATTATTTAATCACTCAAGAAATGGATATATAATATCTCGGAATATTTGACATAATGTTGTCAGCGTTCACAAAGATTCACATTAGCCAATTATAAGGAATCCTCTAATTAAATTGAGAAATGGACGATCATAATTACACATCTCATCTAAAAGACTAAGGGAGTATTTGGGAGAGCTTCTGCTAGTTGCTTTTTAGATTCTAGCTATATAGAAGTACTTTTGAGTGTTTGTGAATATCAGATTCTGCTTTAATTTCTATAACTTTTAGCCAAAAGCTGGAAGCAAAAATTTGATATTTTTTTCTGCTTCTGTTTCTTTTATGGTCTAAAATTAAAAATAGATATTTATATCCTTAATAATTTATCATTTTACATAATTGCCACCATAATTTTAAATAAAATTTTATATTTTCATATAATTTATATATTCATAATTTTTTTTATAAATTTATATAAATTTGTCATTTTTTTATATTTTTATATTTATTAATTATATATTTTTAAAACATATATATTATTAAAAAAAATAATTTTGATATAATATTCAAAATATAATAATAAATATATAAAACATTATTGATGGTGTATCAAAATTATATTTAGATAATTAAAAAAAATTTATATAGTTTAAGGATATTGTTGTCATTTAATTAAAAATTAAACTTAGAAGCAATTATTCATCAAACACTCAAACTTTACTTTATATCAGCTTTTAGTTTCTATTTCCAAATACTCCATGCTTTAGCTTCTCACTGACTTTAAATAATTTCTACAAGAATCACTTTTCAAAAAGTAAAAACTCTCTCAAACACTCCCTAATTAGATTATCAAGAACGGTCAATACTTAATTGCTTTTGAGATATCTAGCATTATCTAATAAACCGGAGTTATTGGAAAGCATGCAGCTGGAGGCAGCTGTCTTCCCTCGTTGACTGTTCAGAAGCTTATCCGTTGCGAACGGGATTTTCTATCCCGAGATTTTCTCTGTCCCCGTGTCTTAATTCATCGGCGATGATCGACGGATCCTTCGATCACCAATCGGACACCATCATTAGTCTCCGATCGTTATCCTGAATCAAACGATATCCTGGGAGAACAATGAATCGGTCGAGATCGTCGCGATTGCGATCTCGCCGGATTCGACGGTGAATGCAACGAGATCGCAATTGCGAGGAACCTCGACGGATTCATCGTATCTCTTAGGATATAGTTTTATTTAGAGCGACTGTTAGAAGTCTTCGATAATGTTCGATCGACGATCGAAAGACTCGTTGATTATCGCCGATGAGTTAGGACACATGGATACAGAAAATATCGGGAGAGAGGATTTCTTCTCTGTCCGCTGCCAATCAAAAATAGCCACAGTCAACGCCTTTTTTTAGGTTGAAAATTCAAAGAATCTCCCTGACACACAACCAAAGTCAGAGATATTATAATCTAATTAATCAATGCGATGGATAGACATTGACGTGACGTTAACTATTTGACGTCAAATTATACGACTATTTGACGTGACGTTAACTATCAGTATATAGCTTGAATTTGATAAATCAAAATGACGTGGCTTCGGTTTTCAAACTTCTTCCCCACAGGTGCGAATTTTAAACGCACGGGATGGAAAAGAAGCTTCCATTTTATTTAAAATTTTTATTTCGGCTATTTTGTCCGGGATATATGTTATATTTATTGTCATGGTCAAAATAATAACAGTGATAGAACCATTTAATTTCTAAAATAACTTTCTATTTATTTTCTCTATGATAGAACCATTGATGCAGAACCATGCGGACTGCCCATGTGGTATAGTAATTGATCCTGTCGATAAATTAAGACAATTTTCTCACGGATGACTCAATCTGATTAAGATGATTCCGGTCTGTAGTAGCGTGGGGGTTGAGGTCGGGCTCGAGTGCTAATAGGACACAAGTGGCTTAGGTCGGACAAAAAACGAGAGCGCAAAGTTGAGTAAAGATTCCAAATGGCAGCAACCCCCCTCTTGAAGTCCCATGAGGGGTTTATATAGGGGAGGGGAAGTCCTCTGACTTATCAGATCTGTCATGTCTCATTAAGGATGAGTCAGTTGGCAGACTGAACTAATGGTAGCTTTAGCTGCTCCGTGAGACTGCCACAGCAGCCTGACAATCTGCCCAAGTTGTCTCCTCTGATCCCAATTAATGTTTTGCGGCTCTGTCAGGTCATGATTATGTCAGAGGTCTTTTCCACATAATGAGGAGATTTGGGGAGATCTCCCCTGCCGCGGCAACCTGTCACTCACTCGGGATAGGTGACTTGGGTCCACCAGCTCACGACCTGGAGTGCTCGACCCAGGGTGTCTGACTCGGGGTGCCCGACCCAGGGTGTCTGACCCGGGGAATCGACCCAGGGTGTCCGGCCCAGAGTGACAGACCCAGGAAAACCGACCCAGAGTGATAGAACTAGGGTGTCCGACCCAGAGTGACAGACATAGGGTGACTGACCCAGGGTGTCCGGCCCAGAGTGACAGACCCAGGGTGACCGACCTAGGGTGACTGACCCAGGGTGGCCGAATTGGGCATACGCTTCCCAGATGACAATGGAGGAGTCATGGCTCCACTTACCTCGACTTGTACTCCTCCTGACCAGATCCATGTCCGGCTTATTAGACCAAGGTTAACCCAGCTTAATCCCATTTGACCCAGAGTCTGATCCAACCAGGCCCTTGACTCACTCTGAAAACTTACTCACCCGGATCACAGTCTCGCCCCTCTATCCTTGCCTGACTGAACGTCCCGACCGTGAGTTCCCGACCGGGGGATGTTCGCTCAGATGACATCGGCTGGGCCATATATTGCCCCACTTACCTCGACTTCTACTCCTCCTAGCCAGAACCACGTCTGGCTCACTCGACCAAGGTTAACCCGATTGACTTCATTTGACCCAGGCCTGATCCAACCGGGCCCTTGACTCACTCTTAAAATTTACTCACCCGGATCAGTAATAAATCATGAATTGTACAAGGTTGTCCCTTACCCTTCCTCCTGATCAAACGGGATCCTCGGTCCTAGAGGATCCCTACCTAGCCTATCCCGTACTCATCGGCGTCGGTCGATGAGTCGTCCGATCGTCGATCGGACATCATCGATGATTTTTGATCGTCGTACCGAATAAAATGATATCCTGGAAGAATGGTGAACCGGTCAGAATCACAACAATTGCAATCTCGTCATATTCGACTGTGAATCCGGCGAGATCATAATTGCGGCGATCTCGACGGGTTCACCGTACCACCCAGAGTATAGTTTTGTTCGAAACAGCGATTGGAGGCCGTCGGTGGTGTCCGATCGACGATCGGACGACTCGCCTGCAGTTATCGGGGAGTGAGACCGACAGGACGGGAGGCAAAGTGGGACAGAGGATCTGCCTTCCGTCCTGATGGACCCAACAACTGACATGACTGACAAGGCTATTTGCTGTTGTAGTAAAGATACACCATGGACAAAGATAATATATAAATGTCAAACACCACAATATATTAGGTAATACTATTGTTTCATATTTCAATACACCATTTGAAACTAAAACAACATAAAACTCTAATCACAACATAATAAATAACACTAATATTTAAAATTCAATACACCACTTGAAACTCAAACAACAACTAAAAACTCAAACCACAACTAGAACTCAGATAAAATGTATGTTCTAATTTCAACGCAAACAACAACTTGAAAAACATATATAACATGCATAATCACTATCACTAATTTCTAAAGAATCAAAGAGTTGTTTTATTTTTTTGCAATGTATCCTTCACCTTTGTTTTTTTTCGAAAGGTTTCTCTCTGAATTTGAATTTGATCATGAAATTGAAGTTGCACATTGTTGATGCAGTCTGATCCTGATTGTTATTTTAGTGTTGACACCGATTTTAGTTTAGGTTGATTAGATGATTATGATTAAGTCCTGGTCGTGGACTAGGCATACCTAGTGGGACTAGATTTGATGAAAGCCTAGCTTGGAGGGCCAGGTCCTAGCTTGAGAAGCTAGGTTTGTGAAAAATCCTAACTTGGAGGGTTAGGTGTGGAAAAGTCCTAGCTTGGAGGGCTAGGTGGATGAAATCCTAACTTGGAGGGTTAGGTGTGGAAAAGTCCTAGCTTGGAAGGCTAGGTGGATGAAATCCTAACTTGGAGGGTTAGGTGTGGAAAAGTCCTAGCTTGGAGGGCTAGGTGTGGAAATTCCTAACTCGGAGGGTTAGGTGATTGGAAATCCCGGTGAGTGAAGCCGGGTCCTGGTGTGTGAAGCCAGGTTGACTGAAGTCCTGGTGAGTGAAGTTGGGCACAGAGTCTTGGTCCGAGGGACTGAGCATGAGTCAGGGGAGGCTGGGAGCCAGTTCTCTTGACTTAGAGTGGGTTTGACCTTGCCTGGATCGGTCTGGTGACCGATCAGGGAAGTTGGCACGGAGTTCCCTCGTAGATCGGTCTGGTGACCGATCCAGCGATATCTGATCGGTCTAGTGACCGATCAGGGAACATACGGTGACTTTGGCAAACCTACTGATCGACTCCTGATCGGTCTGGTGACCGATCAGGGAGCATACAGTGGGTGTTGGAAACCCTACTGCTCGGCTCCTGATCGGTCCGGTGACCGATCAGGGAATATACAGTGGGTTTTGGGAACCTTACTGCTTGGATCCTGATCGGTTTGGTGACGGATCAGAGATACTGTTCGGATGGTTCTGGTGAACGATCAAGTGTCGCGAGTTCCTCTCTATGACCGATCAGGATGGAGCCTGATCGGTCTGAGCATGCCCTGATCGGTCTGGTGACCGATCAGGAGGGTTGGACTGCGAAGCTGAGAGATCACCCTGCAAAGGGGTGGATCGGTCTGGTGACCGATCCACGACTTGGGATCGGTCTGGTGATCGGTCCTAGAGAAGTCGCGATTTCTGATTACGCGTTGGGGACCGATCATGATGGACCCTGATCGGTCTGAACCCACCCTGATCGGTCTGGTGACCGATCAGGAGTCACTCTGATCGGTCCGGTGACCGATCACTTTAATTCAAACGCGCTGTCAGACGCTCTGATCGCGTCTGATCGCACTTTGATTACTACTGATACTTGTTCTGAGCTCTCTGATGTTTGATCTTCTGTTGATTTACTGCTCTAATGTGCTGCTAAGTGTGCAGGTGACTTAGAGATCATCCAAGAGAAGTCAAACGAAGGTTTTTGCTACAGCAGGTTTGTCCGTTTGCTTCCACAGGTTGTAACGTTCTCTGGCACGAGCTGCAACAGCTGAGGAGCTGATGACCTGGGGCTCGACTGGAGGGTTTTAGTGAGTCCAGAGGAGGTCAGGGATAGCTGGATGCTGCAGGTGAGCAGCTGGGAGCTGCTGCAGAGGAGCGTATGACTTGGTGATGGAAGCAGGTTAAGCCAAGGTGTGGAGACTTCGTGCGACAACACTTGATCAGTTCTTGCGACATCTTTGGTTCTGCTTGTGCGACTGCTCCACACTTGTGCGATTACTCTACTGTGAATCTTGAGCAACCTTGTGGTACTTGAGCACTTGGGAAGAAGAAACAAGAAGCTTGACGAGTCCATCAGCAAGAAGACACGAAGAAGGGAGTTCTTGCATGAGATCTATGCTGAGTGGAGCTCGGTGAGAAGTTTACTTGTGTTCTTGCGATTCTAAGTGTTCAGTAAGGCTTCTTCTTGTGTTTCCTGTACTTAACACTTCATTCATCTTGAAACGCTGTGGAGAGGTTACTCCACCGAGAAGGAGGTTGCTTTCTATCCTAATTTTTCGGGGCTTGATCTGCCGACGATCAAGGGATCGCCCACCTTACGGGCACGCCAAGGAGTAGGGGCAAGTTATCCCCGAACCTTGTAAATCCTCTTTGTTAGCGTTTTCATTTGTCTTTCATTTCTGCACTTTGTTTTTGCTGTATTGCTTCCGCTGTGCTACTAACCCTAAGTGCAGAAATCTCCAAAGAAAAAGTGATTTTTGGTGTCTGGCTACATTCACCCCTCTCTAGTTATCCAAGTTCCAACAAGTGGTATCAGGACTTGGGGCTCTGTTCAAGCGGATTAACATCCGAGAGTCAACTACAATAGCTTTGAGAGAAGGTTTTAGTACCACATGACCTCCCTTCTTCGATGGAGCAGATTTTCAATATTGGAGATCGAAGATGGAGTATTATCTAAAGATGGACATCAACACATGGTTCGCTGTGAAGGAGGGTTTTCCCCTCTAAAGGATGATGAAGGAAAAGAATTGGAATCTTGGCGTTGGACTGCTGAGCAAACCCGGAAAAGTGAGGCCGATGCGAAGGCGGTAGTAACTTTGCAATGTGGAATGAACAAAGATCAACTCATCAAGGTTGGTCCCTTTACAAGTGCAAAAGATTTGTGGAATAAGCTCATTGAACTCCATGAGGGCACCCGAGATTCAAGAATCGCCAAGAGGGATTTGTTCCTCAACCAACTACAAAACCTCTCCATGAAGGAGAATGAAACGGTGAGTGAACTACATAGTCGATTCAAGGAAGTCCTCAATGGTCTCCACTCTATTGATGAAAAGGTCGAGAACCGCGACCTTGTAAGGTATGTGTTAAAAGCTTTCCCAAGGAATGCTTTGTGGTCATCCATGGTGGATGCCTACAAAGTTTCCAAGGACTTATCAATTGTAAAACTAGATGATTTATTTTGTGAAATGGAGCTACATGAGATGGCTAACAAAGGCCCCAAGGAGAAGGGGATTGCCTTAGTTGCAGGGGAAAGAACCAACAAGGAGAAGGAGAAGAAGAAGGAGGTCTTTTCATCTTCATCTTCATCCGAGTCCGAGTCCGAATCCGAGGAGGATGGCAGTGGGTCTTCTTCATCCGAGATGGCAAATTTTGTAAGAAGGATGATGAGGAAGAGCCGGCGCTTCACGGGTAAAGGTAACCTCAGTGAAGTTAAGATTGATAAATCTAACATTACTTGCTATGAGTGTAGTAAGAAAGGGCACTTCAAGAAGGACTGCCCAAAGCTCAAGAAGAAGGAGGATAAATCCAAAAAGAAGAAGAAGGCTTTGAAGGCTACATGGGATGAATCCTCCTCAAGTTCATCCGAAGGGGAGAAGGATGAGAAGAGTACACGTCATGTGGCACTCATGGCACTTGAAGATCAAGAGAGCAGTGGTGAATCGAGTGACTCATCAAACGCGGCTTCATCATCTTCGGATGATGAAGAGGTAATCACTCCTGAACTTGATAAATGTTATAGAACCATTGCATGTTTGACCGATTTGTTGAAAAAGTCAAAAAATAAAGTTAAATCATTGAAAGTAGAGGTTGAACATTTGAAATCCTCTAAGGATGAGGATATTGATGATTTACATTTAGAAATGTTAGAGGATGAAAACAAATCCTTGAAGAGTGAAGTTGAGAGACTCAAGAGTGTTCTTGAGAAATTCTAAACAAGCTCAAAGACTCTAGATATGATTTTGAATGCCCAAAGGGCAGTCTACAATAGGGCCGGTATTGGTTACTGACCCAAAGAACCATCATTGGTGTTCTTAATGTCTAGGACTGATGTTAGACAATCTAAGGTACCTAGGGTTCAAAGGAAAGTAGTCAAGGCATGGGTGCCTAAGTCTTGCATAGTAGGTGCTTTAGGTCCCAAGATTTGGGTACCTAAATCTTCTATCTTTCGAATTGTGTAGGTTATGATTGAGGGGGAGCATCTATCAACTTGGTTCGTTGATAGTGGGTGCTCCAAACACATGACCGGTGATATATCTCTATTTACCACCCTTCAAAGAAAAAGTAGAGGTAATGTTTCCTTTGGTAACAATGGTAGTCTTAAGGTTATAGGAATAGGAGACATTCAAATATCCGAATGTCTTAGGATTAAGAATGTTCTTCTAGTTAAGGGGATGATATTTAATCTCCTAAGTGTCAGTCAATTGTGTGATGCGGGTTACACAATTGATTTCCAATCAAGTCAATGTCTAGTTAGACAACATGACACCTTTGACACGGTACTAGTAGGCACAAGAGTAGATAATATTTATCAAGTTTCATTTAAAAGTGCTACTAATACTTTTGTTAAGTACTGTTTCATGTCAAGAGAAGATGAGTCTAACCTTTGGCACCGGAGACTAGCACATGTGAACATGAAGAATATCTGGAAATTGGCCAATAAGGGACTAGTTCGTGGCTTACCAAGCATCAAGTATGAAAAGGACAAACTTTATGATGCATGCCAAATGGGTAAGCAAACAAAATCTGCACATAAAGGTAAGAGCGCTGTAAGTACATCTACCGCATTGGATTTACTTCACATGGACTTGTTTGATTGTAGTATAATCATATCCTTGAATGGTAGTAGATATTGTTTTGTTATCATTGATGATTTTACTAGATATACATGAACCTATTTTCTAAAGTATAAGGATCAAACTTTAGATGTGTTTATTTCATTATGTAGAAGAGTTGAAAATGAAAAATCATCAACCATTAAAACAATAAGAAGTGATCGTGGAGGTGAATTCCAAAATCAAAGATTTTTAGAGTTTTGTCAAGATAGAGGGTATAGGCATGAGTTCTCCACACCTAGAACACCACAACAAAATGGTGTTGTAGAGAGGAAGAACCGAGTCCTACAAGAGGCTGCTCGAAGCATGCTCAATGAGTACTCATTACCGAGGTACTTGTGGGCCGAAGCTGTAAACACAGCTTGCTACGTGCAAAATCGAGTCCTCATTCATAGATTTCTAGGGAAGACTCCTCATGAACTTTGGTTTGGAAAACCACCTACAGTTAAACACCTTAGGGTGTTTGGTTGTAAGATGTTTATTCTAAATACCAAGGACCATCTTGGAAAGTTCACAGCAAAAGCTGATGAAGGGATACTGGTCGGGTACTTGATAACCACCATTTTGTTGATTATTTTAGGCTCTAAAATCCATGTTTGATCCACATTTTATATGCTTAAGTTTGCAATTGTATTAGGTTTCATGCATTTCCTCTATTTTGGCTTTTAATTCAAATCTTTGTATATTTGGGATATTTTTGGCACTAAATTTGAATACCATTTTGTAGGCTTCAAATGATCATGGACCTAGATCAAATCGGGTCAGACTTGAGTCAGCATTGGATCCAGATCACAGGGATCAAGCATCGGATTAATAGGAGCCGTCCATTCCAGAGAACGGCTAGATCTGAGCCATCGGTCAACTTCTGGTCAATCCGATTTCAAGATAGAGTCAATCATGACCATAGATCAAGATCTGTAAATTTCAGCCATATCAGAAGTAATCTGACCGTTGGATCAAGCTCAAGATGTTCTAGACCATCCATTCAAGAAAAGGGAAGATCTGGACCATCCGCCACTGATCTGGTTAATCTGAGTTGGGGACTGGTAGATCAGGACCATTGATTAGGATCTGTGGAGTTTGGTTCAGATCTGAAGAGATCCGACCGTTGGATGAAGCCAAATCGATCTCAGTCGTCCGTTGCTATGTATTTAAGTTCTCCTTCTCCCATGTTTTAGTGTCGCGTCTTCGTAGCAGCCGCTTTTCTTCCGAGTTCTTCATATTTTCTTCATCAAATTTCTTGTAGTTTTCTTCTGAGGCGTGCGCGACCACATCGGTCATCAACCAAAGGCTGGCTGAACCAAAGGACTGGGTTGTTGGGCTGAAGAAATCAAACCAACGGCTGAGCTGTGAATTGCTGGACCGAACCCAAGGCTGGACCGAACCCAACTGCTGGGCCGATCCAAGTGGATACACAGAAAAACCTCACGCGCAGATCATCGAGGGGATCCCGACTCCATCAGCTCCACTCGAACCATCTCTCTTCTTCCTCTTCCATTTCTCCTCTTCTCCTCCGGCCGGCGGTTCTCCTCCATCTTCATCGCCGCCGGCCGGACCATCAACGCCATCGCATAGCTAGGGCCCGGGGTCTGAACCCTAGCTGACATTTCACCCCTATCTCCTTCTCCACCGCCAGCTCTCTCTCGGGTTGAGGGAAGCGATCATCCACCTTCACCGCCAGCTCTCTCTCGGGTTGAGGGAAGCGATCATCCACTCCACCACCGGCAGCAGTTTCTTCCCAGCAATTTATTCTTCACAGCTTTTCCTTCGTAGCTCTAGCTTCATTTCTTTTTTCTACTTCACAGCAGTTCTTCTTCTTCATCAGATCCAGCAACCACCTCTTCCAATTCCGGCAGCAGCTGTTTTCCTTCATCCGATCCACTTCTTTACAGCAATTCTTTCATTTCCGACAGTAGTTTTTCACAGCAGATTTTTTTCATAGCAGCTTCTTTTCAGCGGCATCCGGCCAACATTTCATCTTCTAGACAACAGCTACTTCACAGCAGCTTAATTTTCTGCATAGCAATTCCTTCCCAGTTTCCTCTTCACAAGGCCGATTGGCAGTCCTACTTCATCAGATCCGGCAGCCACCTTTCATAGAACTTCTTCACAGCTTCTTCACAACAGTTTTTCCTTCACAGCACAGCATTCCTGGATCAATTTGCGTGTTTCAACTTGATTCGGTTATTGATTGTTTTGATAGTTGGTTGTTTGAGTTAAATGATGAATGTTTGTATTGGATTGTTCTCCCATATTTTAGAATTGCACGCACTCATGCCATCTTGAGTAATGCTTACAAGTTGTTCGACAAAATGCTTCTATAGTTAGGTTTAATTCCATGTGTTTTGTTTGGTTTAATTCTTGCTTATCTTGTCTCTTTTAATTGCTTTATGTTTATGTCTTCATTTACATGCAATTAAGTTAGGTTAGATTAGATTTCTTTAATGCTGTAGGTTTTGTTCCATGTTTAGTTTTGTTGATGCTTTATTTCAAGTTGCCTTTTCTTTGCTGCAATTGTAGTTAGGTTAAATTAGATTTCCTTACCTGCATTGTCTTTCCTTAATTAGACCTAGATTTCATACCTGCTTTGTTATTTCTTTTCGTAGACTTAACGTTCAAATCCAAACCCCAGTTTAATATCCAAAATCCAAAAACAATAACATACGATCCTAAGGTTTATCATGTATCAACTACATTCGTTGGGAGACGACTCGAGTTACTCTATGCTACATTAGTTTAGAGGAGTTCGATACTTTAATTGTATTTGATACTCGCGGTACGACATGCGGTCATCAGTACTCCCTAGTTAGCAAAGCTTATAGAGTCTACAATAAGAAATCTAGATGTTGGTGCAGACAACACCCAAGTCGAACCCGTGTTTTGATAATGGCAAAAGGGTTCAGAAGTTAAGATGTAATGCTTATCTAACATGCTCATTAAGTGTGCAGGAAATAAAGTCCTAGCGAAGGACTGCTAGGCACCTGGCGAAGGACCGCCAGGATACAAAGCCCTAGCGAAGGACTGCTAGGCACCTGGCGAAGGACCGCCAGGATACAAAGCCCTAGCGAAGGAATGCTAGGCATCTGGAGAAGGAATACCAGGATACAAAGCCCTAGCGAAGGACTGCTAGGCACCAGGCGAAGGATTGCTAGGAACCAAAGACCTGGCGAAGGGCAGCTGGGCACCTGGCGAAGGACTGCTGGGCAAAAGTCCAACCGGAGGAGCCGGTTGGCATCAGGTAAATTCTCCTGAGAGGAGTAGGTGAGGGCGCGTTCCTCGTCGAGGGAACAGTAGGCGTCGGTTCGACCTAGGGCTCCATTTTGGGAGACCCAAAGTCAGAACCAAGACAGCTACGGCTGTAAAACTCACTAACATACTTGCTTTGTGTTGTTTTGGACTAACCTTGGATGCAGGACCGAAGGAACGTGTGTCTGCAGCTCAGAACGCCTCAAAGGAGAGAGGCAACAACTGAGCAGGGCGCCCCCAGTGTCCTAGGCGCCCCCAAGGTGAAGGCAAACAAGAGTTGAGCAAGTAACGCTTCGGAAGCTTACTGGGCGCCCCCCCCGTGCTCCAGGGCGCCCCTAGTGTCCAGGGCACCCCGGGCTCAAGCCAACGAAGCGGATAGAGTCAAGCCAGCGAGAAGCCAGCGGATCGAGTCAACCAGGGCGCCCCATAGTCAACTCTCAGCCCTATTCGAGTGGGATAAGGGCTGACCGAGACTTGCTCGGATCGGCTGACACGTGGGGGGCGCCCCCAACGTTCAGGGCGCCCCGGGAGGCTATAAAAAACCCCTCGACCCCAAGGCTTCAATGATCACTGCTTCCAACGCCAATACGCTCTTCTACTCAAGCGCTTTGCTCCAGAAACCTCCCAACTCAAGATACAAGCGTCGACGACGTCCCTCTGCTCCGAGATACATTCCACACCGGGCGTCGGTAAAGAAGAGTTAATTTTTTAATTGTATTTTCTCTGCACTACTACTGTACATCCTCTTGTAATTATTTGCACAACTATAGTATTGCTCGTAGTAAACGGTCAACGACTGTGGGCCTTGGAGTAGGAGTCGATCGCGACTCCGAACCAAGTAAATCGTGGTGTTTGCGTTTTGGTTTTTGTGTTAATTTTCCGCTGTGCATACTCTCTCTAAATCCGAAACGGTTTACGATATTCACCCCCCCTCTATCGTTTCTCTCAATCCAACAAGTGGTATCAGAGCGGGGAAGCTCAAATTTGGTGCAACCACCAGTTTGAGAATTTTTCGGATTTTCTTCGAATTATTTCTTTTTCTTCTTTTTCGAATTTTTATCGTTAATCGAGACCGGTGCAACTGAATTAATTAAGGTTGAAATTATTAATTAATGTTGAAATTATTATGAATTAATTAAGGTTTAATTATTTAAGAATAAAAATTTAATTATTAAGAATTAATTAAGATTTAATTATTAAGAATTAATTAAGGTTTAATTATTTAAGAATTAATTTAATTAAGGTTTAATTATTAATTAAGGATGAAAAAGTTAATTAAAGTTTAAATTGTTAACAATTTTGAGTCTAGTTGTATTATTTCCATTAATTCAAAAATATCTGAATCATCTACTATTTCTTTTTCATTTAATCTTTTAAGTTTGTCTAGTACTTCTTCTTTATTTGAATTTTTGTAAGCCTTATTAAATGTAGTTTTAATTCTAAGAAAATCATTTACATCTTCAGAATCATATTTTTCTTCATCTTCAGGGTTGAATTCAGAATTATTAAGAGTTGTGTTATTATCTTTAAAATAGATAGTAATTTTCAGGGTTATTTATTAAAGTTGTAGTATTATATTCCAAATCAGTAGAATTAATCATGAGTTGACTAATATCATCATCATTATCTTCGGGATAATCATCAATATTAGTTTGAGAAATGTTAGTATTATCAGTACAAATTTTATCAGAATTCTCAGAAGGACTATTAATGAATGTTTCATCTTTATCCTCAGAATTATCATAATTATCAGAAAAATTATTACTAATTAAGGCATTATTATTATTTTTAACATTATCAGAATTATCAGATATTAAAGTATTATTATTATCCTTGACTTTATAAGAATTATTATTAATTTCAAAAATTTTAGCATTAATATTAAAGATTAAAGAATTAAGATTAGATATGTTAACATTTTCTATATTTTTGTTATGTAATACATTGAGTTGGTTGTGAAAAAAAATCTAATTTATCAAAAAATTTTTCTAAATTACCAGAATGATATAATTGTGCAGGAAATTAAATTTTATTGCCAAAATTTATTTTTTGTACCTTCGACGAACACTGGTTCTTGTAGTGTCCGTGCTTTTGACATTTGAAGCACTGGATATGGCTCTTGTCCCTCCGGACTCCTAGCGCTTGTCCTTCCTTTGCCGCCGGTGGTAATGAACGATTCTTATGAGTAAGACATTGGTTTTTATAGTGTCCTCTCTCCCTGCACTTAAAACATATAATATGAAACTTAAAAATTGACATAATTAAAATTATACCTGTATTCACCCTTGCTCCCCCTCAATTTTTGGCATCTTTGCTCCTTCGGCTGTTAGTCCGGTGAAGAGCTTCCAGGCTCTGATACCACTTGTAGGATCGTTGCATGTCGATAGAGGGGGGTGAATATCGACTTGTAAAATTCCTTTGGAAAACTCGTCGTTTGTCTTTCTATCAAGGTTAGTATGCAGTGGAAGTAATAATAAACTAAAGAAAGACACAAGATAAATGACACGCGGGTTTTTACTTGGTTCCCAACCCCCCAGGGTCAGTACATCCAAGGCCTATGCACTCAATCGTGAGTCCACTAATGGTCTCCTTTAGGGACATTCCAGAGGCGGAGAAACCCGTCTTACAGTTCGAAGTTACAAGCAAAAAGATAATAAATGAAATACAATTCGTAAATAAAATGCAAACCAAAAAATAACTCGGCCAACTCTGGAAGTCCGAAGTGCCGCGCACTTCTTCCTGGAGCCTCCTTGGTCGCAAAGCTTCTTCTTGAGCATGTTTGCTTTGGACTGAATGACTTGGCGGATGTGGAAGTTGATGTCCTGAATTGAGGGGTCGAAGCCCCTTTTATAATAGATTCTCGGGCGCCCTAGAGGCCTTTGAGGCGCCTTAGTACGGTCAAACATGATCCGTAATTGCGAACTTCATGTATGAGATAAAGGATCCTTCCCAGGCGCCTCACACGAGTCAGGCGCCTGCCACGTGGTCAAAACTTGACCCGAGGTCGTAGGCCTTCCTAGGCACCTGATCCATATAGGGCGCCTGGGTTATCATGCGCCTGACTTCATTCAGGTGCTTGGGAACCCTTTTCCCAGGCTTCATGTTTTGTGTTCTGCTTTCCTATCTTGCCTCCAACTTCAGGTACCTGCAAGACAACAAAATACACAAACAAAGCAAATAATCTTAAGTCTTAGTTAAGTTGGGTTTGACATTGGATTTCACCCGAAATCCTAGGTCGAACTGACGCCTAATGTTCCCCTTCACGGGGAACGCGTCTTCACCTACTCCGCATTGGAGAAGTTGCATTTGCCAATCAGAACCTCCGGTTGGGCTTTTTCTTAGCCTCCGAGAACCTGAATCTCGAGACGTCTGGCCTCGACCCGTAGCTACTTCTGTTCGCGATCCCCGCTCGTCTAAAGCTTTTGCCAACTGGGACCTCCGACTGGACTTTTGCTCGGCCTCCGAGAACTCGGATCTTGAGACGCCCTACCTTGACCCGTCTCTACTTCTGTCCACCATCCTCGCTCGGTAAAGACTCCGTTGCCCGATCCCTGACCAGGACTTAATGATCAGTCCCCGGAACATGACTTTGTGCCCAACTTCACTCACTAGGACATAGTCCACCTAGCTTCACTTGATTGGACCCAGCTTCAATCACTAGGATTTAGTGTCCAGCTTCACTCAACAGGACTTAGTCCAACCTAGCTTCACTCACTAGGACACAGCTTCACTCACCAGGATTTAGTTCACCTAGATTCACTTACTAGGATTTCTTCAACCTAGCTTCCCTTGCTAGGACCCAGCTTCACTCACCAGGATTTAGTTCTCTCAGAATCACTTCCTTGCTAGTCATCATAATCCTAACTAGACTTCCTCAATCTTTAGATAAATGTAATTCCAAACCTCAAGTCCGGTTTGGTTTGATCCCTTGGTCAAACAAACCAACCCTGGATTTTGGTTCACTCTGCCAAACATCAGATCCTGTTTGGCTAACCCTTTGTCAACTTGATCAAACCTGGGTTAACCCTACTAAACATAAGGTCCTGTTTGGTTTAACCCTTGATCACTTTGACTAACCCTTTCCTTGTCTAACATATATTGTTACTAACTTAAATATATTGTTAAACAACGAACCCCTAGAGGAAAATTGTTCATCACTGATCCATCTTACACCAACAATCTTCCACTTTTTGATGTTTGACAATATCATAAGTTAGATTGGGTCTTCTGATTCTAGGTTTAACACATGGGAGAAATCGAAAAAATTTAACTTAAGCCTCTCTCCTCCTTTGTCACACAAAAAAAATGAAAAATAATTTGCACCAATAATGACATTTTTGGGAAACAAGTAATTTAAGTCTTTTTTCCCCTTTTAAGATAATTTCTCTCCTCCTTTTGAAAATATTTAAGATATATATATATATATATATATATATATATATATATATCAAAACTCTCCCCCTTTTGTTTTTTTTTAAAAATAAGTACTTGTTCTAGAAAAATATTCTAAAAAGCACTAAGTATTTAATTTTAATATTGCACGAACAATGTGAAAAAAATATATGTTAAAACTTTGAACTTCCCTAAGTCTGACAACAATCCTAGGAATCTTGTTGACCACAAGAAAATTCATATGTATCTTAGAGATTTTCCATAAATGTATATTTAGTTTTAGAAAAATAATCTCTTTCTTGATTTGGTTTCTTTTCCACTATGACACAATCCTAGGAAATCTTGTTAACTACAAGAAAATTTTCCTAAGCGTCTTGGAAATTTTCCAAACTCAAGTTAAAGATTTTCAAAAGTACTTAAAGACAAGAAGATTTTGAAGATGAGTTTTAAAAAGAGAATATTATGTTTTCAAAATGATTTTGAAAGGATAGTGTATGAAAACATAATATTTTTGAAACATTTAATTGTTCTTTTGATTTAACCTCCCCCTAAACCTGACACAGTCCTAGGAAGCTTGTTGATTACAAGCGATCTTCCTCTGAGACTTAGGGTTTGATTCAAATGAAAAGAGAAAAAATATTTTGAAATAATCAGGAATAGTAGACATAAATTAATTTCATTTGATTGAGACTCCTCCTAAATCTGACACAATCTTAGAAATTCTTTTAGATCATAAAGAACATTTCCTATATGTCTTTAGAGTTCATCCAAATCAAAAGAGCAATTAAAATAATTTTTGAAGAATATGTTTGAAAAGTATGATAACTTTCAAAGAAATTTTTGAAAAATATTTTGAATGACATAATAAGTTTTTGAAAAATATTTTTCGAAAATGCATTTTGAAATGATGATGATTCTTAATGCACAAACCATTTTTGAAAGATATGACTTTTTGAAAAGAGTAATTATGAAAAAAATAATTTTTAAAGGAACACAAAAAAAAACTCTCCCTGAACCTGACACCTTCTTGCTACCCTTGTTAACTACAAAGACCTATACCCAAGTGTCTTAAGGGACTCTAGTGTTGACCTAAAAGATTTGTGTCAATGTGTGCAGGTCAAATAATTTTCAAAATGATATATAAATTTTGAAAAAGTATTCTATAGATAAGCAATCAGGCAAGCATGAAATTCATAAAAACATTATTAAGTTTAACCATTATCCTAAAGATTTTGAAAACATTTTGAAAAATATTTGTCAATTAATTAGTCCTTAACATCTCACCCATTCAAAGTATCTCAATACAAGCAAGTACAGTTGCCTTATAGGTGTTTGTGAGATGCTTGAATAATTTTTCTCAATTTTATTTATAGACTGGTTGACCTTGAGTTAGATTCGAGTTTAATCAACTAGTAGCTTAAAAGTATTTTTCAATAATTGGCTTCATGATCATGGCGAGGCATAGAAGCCTTCTTTGGCCGTAGCCTTATTGGATCATCAACCCTTTCCATAGGCAAAGCCTTTTAAAGAAAGAATGCTTTTAAATCACTTTTTGAAAAACTTTGGTCTAACTAGTCTAGGATGTGGCGAGGTAGCTTCGGCTAGTTTCCTAACGTACTATCATCTCGCCCTATCCTGGTACTAGGTTAGGCAAGTATCAACCAATCGTTTCCTATCTATCCATTCTAAATTATGCTGAAAAATAAACATGGATGACATGATAGATATTTAATGAAAAATAAGCAGATGCATGCACATGACATTTATGCATGAGTCAATCAAGTCAAAATATTTTATTAGGTTTCTAATAATGTACCAAATTCTCGAATTGATACAGATCGTGTGAATCCGTGAATATGTCAACACACTTTGACATATTTGTTGTTATTTGGTTGATTGTTTCAGTTGAGTAGAATTTTATTTAATTTCATATCTGAAGGTAATTAATTGAAATTTAGTTCGTGGATTGTGTTGAATTAAGGAATGAATTTGTTATCGATTAATTAAGATTTAAGATTTTAAGTAGTTAAAAAGATTAAATTCTAAAGAGTTAGTTACAGATTAAGTTATTAAGGATTAATTACGTTTTGAGTTATTATGAATTAATTAAAGTATAAATTATTAAAAATTAATTAAGGTTTAAATTATTAAGAATTAATTAAAGTTTAAGTTATTAAGAATTAATTAATATTTAAATTGTTAAGAATTAATTAAAGGTTAAATTATTATGAATTAATTAAAGGTTAAATTGTTAAGAATTAATTAGAGTTTAAATTTTATGAATTAATTAAGGTTAAAATTATTAATTAATGTTGAAATTATTATGAATTAATTAAGGTTTAATTATTTAAGAATTAAGATTTAATTATTAAGGATTAATTATAATTTAATTATTAAGAATTAATTAAGGTTTAATTATTTAAGAATTAAGATTTAAATATTAAGAATTAATTATAATTTAATTATTATGAATTAATTAAGGTTTAATTATTTAAGAATTAATTTAATTAAGGTTTAATTATTAATTAAGGATGAAAAAGTTAATTAAAGTTTAAATTGTTAACTGTTTTGAGTCTAGTTGAATCATTTCCATTAATTCAAAAATATTTGAATCATCTACTATTTCTTTTTCATTTAATCTTTTAAGTTTGTCTAGTACTTCTTCTTTATTTGAATTTTTGTAAACCTTATTAAATGTAGTTTTAATTCTAAGAAAATCATTTACATCTTCAGAATCATATTTTTCTTCATCTTCAGGGTTGAATTCAGAATTATTAAGAGTTGTGTTATTATCTTTAAAATAGGTAGAGTAATTTTCAGGGTTATTTATTAAAGTTGTAGTATTATATTCCAAATCAGTAGAATTAATCATGAGTTGACTAATATCATCATCATTATCTTCGGGATAGTCATCAATATTATTTTCTGAAATGTTAGTATTATCAGCACAAATTTTATCAGAATTCTCAGAAGGATTATTAATGAATGTTTCATCTTTATCCTCAGAATTATCATAATTATCAGAAAAATTATACTAATTAAGGCATTATTATTATTTTTAACATTATCAGAATTATCAGATATTGAAGTATTATTATTATGCTTGACTTTATAAGAATTATTATTAATTTCAAAAATTTTAGCATTAATATTAAAGATTAAAGAATTAAGGTTCGATATGTTAATATTTTCTATGTTTGATAATTTGTTATGTAATGCATTGAGTTGGTTGTGTAAAAAAATCTAACTTATCAGAAATTTTTCTAAATTACCAAAATGATATAATTGTGTAGGTAATTGAATTTTATTGCCAAAATTAATTTTTCGTACCTTGGACGAACACTGGTTCTTGTAGTGTTCGTGCTTTTTCGTACCTTCTTACGGGTAGGACACTAGTTTTTGTAGTGTCCTCTCTTCCTGCACTTAAAACATATAATATGAAACTTAAAAACTGACATAATTAAAATTATACCTGTATTCACCCTTGCTCCCCCTCAATTCCTAACGTCTTTGCTCCTTCGGCTGTTAGTCAGGTGAAGAGCTTCCAGGCTTTGAGACCACTTGTAGGATCGTTGCCGGTCGATAGAGGGGGGGTGAATATCGACTCATAAAATTCCTTTGGAAAACTCATCATTTGTCTTTCTATCAGGGTTAGTACGCAGCGGAAGTAATTATAAACTAAAGAAAGACACAATATAAATGACAAGTGGGTTTTTACTTTATTCCCAACCCCCCAGGGTCAGTACATCCAAGGCCAAAACACTCAATCGTGAGTCCACTAATGGTTTCCTTTCCGGACTTTTCGGAGGTTCAGTATGTAGCAGTGTCCACGACTTGAGCTTGAAATAAAGGAGATGGAATGGTTCCCTAATGCGCTAGTTGTGGGAATTCCATGTATACACAGATTTGTATACGACTGGGTATAATATTTATAATGGGGGTGTTAGATAGATATGTTAATAACCTAGGACCATCATACTGGAAAGTTATAAAGAGGATGATTTGATATTTGCAGAGAACTAAAGGATATATTCTCACATATCGAAGGTTAGATCACCGGGAGGCCATTGGATATTCAGACTCCGATTTTGTTGGATTCTTAGATAGCAGGAGGTCCATTTCAGATTATATTTTCATGCTGGCTGGAGGAGCTATCTTGGAAGAGCGTCAAACTGACGCTAATAGCTACTTCTATATCATACTATGAAGCATCCAAACATATGATTTGACTACGGAACTTCATCACAGAGTTGCAAATGATTGATGACATTAACAGACCATTGATGATCAACTTTGATAATAAAGTTGTAGAATTGTATGCCAAGAATAATCGTAGTTCATCTAAATCCAAGCATATCGATATTAAGTTTTTGGCGGTTAATGAAAGACTTCATGGCACAAATTCCATATTAACAGATCCACTCACCAAGAGTTTGGTGTTTAAGGTGTTTCATACGCATATTATGGATATGAGTGTTCTTATTATAGAAGAAGAATTTATCTAGTTAGAGTCTATATTTATTTTATTGCTATATCTTAATAAAGACATATTTTAATTTAATTATTGTATGTACTTAAAGTTTAAAATATTAATACAAATTTATATGTCTGATTGACATTTAGAATATGGTATCATGATTTATTGTTGTTGTTTGTCATTTGATGTTTGCAAATATGATACATATTCCATTTGAAATCATAATGTTTGGATAATGATTTGCATTTGCAAGTTTAGCATAAGATATTTAAAAATATGATTATACCCTTTTGGGTCACTTTGGATCAATTAAAAATTGACATGTACTGATCACATTTCATATAATATCCATCTTGATCTCTGTCATTAATGACATTGATATTGTAATTACTATGGGGCTTGTTACAGGCATATATAGTACATATGACCTCATTAGTCTTATACCAATAAAGTTAGGACCAGATTATTTACAGAGTTATTCTGTACCCATAAAGTTTAATATCAACTAAAGTTATATTTGTATTTTATTTATAATTCACACATAGTCCAAGTGGGAGATTGTCTTACATTTCCTATTAGGCGGATTTATTTGTAAGTTATACATATGAATACGAACCGAACTCGTTTAAGTTATTTAACTTGAGTTTATTGTGTTTTGGATTATCGGATGTGGATTTGATGTGTAGAACTCTTTAGTCTGATCCGTTATTATTTATGGGTTGATAACAGATTGGTTTCCTATATAAGGGAGAGGTCCCCGATGGATTAGGTATCTTGACAGAACCCTCGTTCAACATTGACGAGAGTTTGTGTGGCGTCGTCATCCCTAGTTCCTTCGGAAGACCTCCTCCTCTTTCTTCCACTTCCTCAGGAGCACGAGATCGAAAAGTGACAACGCTACAACAATGACACTTCCGCTACAATCATGTTCCGTGACATTATTTTGAAGCTTTTGTTCTTGTTAGGGCATCTCCAATGGAAGATCAAATCATTGGGTTTAAAATATAAATTTCAAATTTTAAACTTATTGCCAATGGGTGACTTAGATTTTTTTTTAAATAAAAAACTTGGTCCCAAAAATAAGAACGAGATTTTTATAAAACTTTTCTGGGTCATTAATATTTAGTCACCATATTTTACTCTATATTCATATTTGACTTTATGTACTAAAATTAATTCAAAAATACTATATTTAAATGATAAAAATTATATTTAATTATCAAATAAAAAATTATAAAGTGAAATTTATAAATAAAGATAAATGAAATAAAGGTAGAAAAAATATATAAAATAAATTTTATATTTTGTTTGTGAAAATACTATATTTAAATTATAAAAATTATTTAATTACTAAAATAAAAAAATTATAAATAAAGATATATGAAATGTGAAGGTAGAAAAAAAGATATATTAAATGAATTAGTGGGTTGATAATTTTTGATATGGTAAATGATCTGGTAAAAATAAATCTATTTTTTGAGTTTATCATTGGGGATGTTTTTGTGGATTTATAATTTTTGATGTGGTAAAAATAAGGGAAAATTTGAGAAAACTCCCCAATATCAAATTGGGTTTTGCATACACTCGTCAACTCAAAATTTCTTTGCATGCACTCCCTCATGGGATTGACAAGACAGTTTTGTGTATTATTTTTTTCAGTATAAAAGAGTAAAAATTCAGTATACATTGTAGATTTGAGTATAAATTGTCTGAGATTGAGTATTAATTTAAGAAATTTAAGTATCATTTGAAAAAATTTGAGTATACATTGTTTCAGTATATAGTAAAAATTTTAGTACACATTGTAAAAATTTAAGTACGAATTGATTTAGATTGAGTATTATTTGAATAAATTTGAGTATAAAATTTAAAAATTTGAGTATGTCAGGTTGCATCCACTACATTAAGATTTTCATGAAGGGTCACCGAAACTTTATACTCAAATTTCTTAAATTAGTACTCAATCTTAAACAATTTATACTTAAATCTTTATAATGTATACTGAGTTTTCACTCTTTTATACTCAATCCATCACGATATGAATGTAAAAAATTTATCAAGTGGGGAGTAAATGCAAAAGTCAATTTGCGATTGTGGAGTTTTTAATTTTTATGATTTATAGAAACAAGATCTATGCTCTTGTTATTATATTTTCTCTTTAAATTCTTATTCAGCGTTTAAAATATGCGGCGTAATATTTTACAGTATCTTTCAACGTTAATTTGGATAACCTCCAGTATCGTGTTTTTGGCCTGGGGAGCCGACAATATAAATACTTTAACAAGGTTCAATCTTGGTTCTCCAATTCCCTTCATATTTGTATTTTTAATTAAACTATTGTTGATTGGCGAAGTTTAATCTTTGAAACTGTTTATGTTTTGGCTCCAACAGATTGGTATAGAGGTAGGTAGAATTCTCGCTGAGCAAGGTAATTCCTAGTGGACTTTGATTATCATCATCAGGTTTACTTTACAAAATCTAGAAATATTTGTTGATGCAGTCTTATTCTGATTGTTATTTTAGTATTGACAGGGGCGGATTTACATGGGGACCTGGGAGGGCCACGGCCCCCCCTCAATTTTTAATAATATTATTTTTATATAGAAATTTTTATTTTTTTAGTATAGCAATTTTTATTTTCTTAGTATATATATATAAGTTGACTCCGTTAAAAGTCTATATTTGTATTGAGATTAATGGTAAGTCTAATTTTTGTTTTAGCATACATCTAGGGTTCAAATCCCTTGGATGATTAAATTTAAAAAAATTATTTTTTTTAAAAAAACATTATCTTTGAAAGATTAGAGAAGAAATTATTATAATAATTATTTTCTTGATTATTATTATAATAATTATTTATGTTGGCCCCCTCGAACTTATAATCCTAGATCCGCCACTGAGTGTTGACATCGATTTTAGTTTAGGTGGATGATCATTGATTATGATTAAGTCCTGATCGGGGATCAGGCATGACATGGATTATGACTAAGTCCTGATCGGGGATCAGGCATGGTATGGAAAATCCTAGTCTGGAGGGCTAGGTGTTGGAAAATCCTAACCTGGAAGGTTAGGTGTGAAAAATCCTAGCTTGGAGGGCTAGGTGTTGGGAAAGTCCTAATTCGGAAGGGTTGGGTGAAAAGTCATAGCTTGGAGGGCTAGGTGAAAAGTCCTAACTTGGAGGGTTAGGTGCAAATTCCCATCCTGGAGAATTAGGTGAAAAAGTCCTGGCTTGGAGGGTCAGGTGCCTAGCTTGGAGGGCTAGGTTGGATGATGTTCTAACTCGGAAGGGTTGGGTGAAAAGTCCTAGCTTGGAGAGCTAGGTGAAAAGTCATAGCTTGGAGGGCTAGGTGAAAAGTCCTAACTTGGAGGGTTAGGTGCAAATTCCCAACTTGGAGTGTTAGATGGAAAAATCCTTAGCTTGGAGGGCTAAGGTGGATGAATTCCTAGCTTGGAGGGCTAGGGTTGAGTCTCTGGATCGGTCTGGTGACCGATCAGGGACATTGGCACGCTGCTCCTTAGTGGATCGGTCTGGTGACCGATCCAGCTATGTCTGATCGGACAGGTGACCGATCAGGGAGCGCACAGTGAGATTGGGAATCTACTGTGTGGCTCCTGATCGGACCGGTGACCGATCAGGGAGCAGGCTGCTTCCTTGCTGCCTTGCTCCTGATCGGTCTGGTGACCGATCAGGGAGCAGACGGTGAGTGAGTTCCCTTGCTGATCAAAGTCCTGGATCGGTCCGGTGACCGATCAGGGATCTTGGATCAGATTAAAAATCACTGTTCATCTGCCCTCATCGGTCTGGGTGACCGATTAGGCTTCACTCTGATCGGTCTGGTGACCGATCAGGCGTGTATAGCTGCGAGAACTGGGAATCCCAGCGAAGCAGTGGATCGGTCTGGTAACCGACCCACACACCCTGGATTGGTCCGGTGACCTATCAGGGATCTTGGATCTGATTAAAAAATCACTGTTCATCTGCCTTGATCGGTCTGAGTGACCGATCAGGCTTCACTCTGATCGGTCTGGTGACCGATCAGGCATGTATAGCTGCGAGAATAGGGAATCCCAACGAAGCAGTGGATCGGTCTGGTGACCGACCCACACGCCCTGGATCGGTCCGATGACCGATCACTTTAATTCAAATTGCACTGTCAGACGTGGTCAGAGCATCTGATCGTATCCGATTCGCTGATGTTTGCTTCTGATATTTGATTTACTGTATGATTTGCTGCTCTAACAGTCTGATTAAGCTGCAGGTGACAGGGGAGGATTCAAACACTCAAGGAGAGGTCAACGGATCAGCTTTCCTTGGAGCAGGTTTGTCCGATTCTCCATTTCAGGTTGCAACGGCCGAGCTGCAGACTGGAGCCGAGACTGGGGCTTGGCTGAGGGGATCTCAGGAAGACCAGAGAGGGCTCAGTGGTAGCTGGCGTTGGCACCAAGGTAGCTGGAGGCTACGGAGGATATTGTCACCTGATGCTGAGTGGAGAAAAAGGGCGGAAATTGGCTTCGTGGAAGCAGAGTTCTGGAACTTGTGTTCTTGCCGCGCCTAGTGTTCTCCACAATCTGCTTGCTGCGTTCTTGAAGCTGTCATCACTTTGAGCAAGCGATCGAGAAGCAACAAATCTTTATTTGAGTGCTTGAAGGAGAGAACAAGTAGCTTGGAGTCCGACAGTGGGAAGACACGAAGAAGGGTTCTTGCGTGAGATCGCCACTGGGTGGAGCTCAGGGAAGCTAGCTGTGTTCTTGTCCTTGCTAAGTGTTTGAGTAAGATCTTTCTCGTAGTTTCTTTGTGCTTAAACTTTATCCTGATTGAAACGCTGTGGAGAGGTTTCTCCACCGAGAAGGAGGTTGCGTTATATCCGGTGAAACCGGGGCTTGATCTGCCGACGATCAAGGGATCGTCCACCTTAAGGGCACGCCAAGGAGTAGGGGCAAGTTATCCCCGAACCTTGTAACCCCTCTTGTTAGCGTTCTTGGCAGTTGTCTTTGTTTGATCTCATTTCTGTTTTAGCTTACTGCACTTTCAGTTTCTTTTGTTTCTTCGGCTGCTGTGCTACTGATAAGTTAAGTGCAGGAAAATTGTTAATCGCAAGTGAAAAGTGATTGGCTATATTCAGCCCCCCCTCTCTAGCCATCTCGTTTCCAACAAGTGGTATCAGAGCTTGGGGCTCTGTTTACGGCTTAACATCCAAGAGTTATCAACAAGATGGCTTTGAGAGAAGGCTTCTCCACCACCCGACCTCCATTCTTTGATGGCGCCGACTTTCAGTATTGGAGATCAAAGATGGAATACTATCTGAAGATGGATATCCACACTTGGTTCGCAGTGAAGGAGGGATTCATTCCTCCTAAGGATGACGAAGGCAAAGAGCTGGAGTCTTGGAGGTGGACTACTAAACAAACTCGGAAGAGTGAAGCCGACGCGAAGGCGGTTGTCACTCTACAATGTGGCATGAACAAAGATCAGCTCATCAAGGTTGGCCCTTTCACAAGTGCGAAGGACTTGTGGAACAAACTCATTAAGCTTCACGAAGGCACCTGGGATTCTAGAATCGCAAAGAGGGATTTGTTCCTCAATCAACTTCAATATCTCTCCATGATGGAGAATGAGTCGGTAAGTGAGCTTCATGGTCGGTTCAAGGAAGTCCTCAATGGGCTTCATTCAATTGATGAAAAGGTCGAGAACCGCGACCTTGTGAGGTATGTGTTGAAAGTATTTCCAAGGAATGCTTTGTGGTCATCCATGGTGGATGCCTACAAAGTATCCAAGGATTTATCTATTGTAAAATTAGATGATTTATTTTATAAGATGGAATTGCATGAAATGGCTAACAAAGGCCCCAAGGAGAAGGGGATTGCCTTAGTTGCAGGGGACCGAACCAACAAGAAGAAGAAGGAGAAGAAGAAGGAGGTCTCATCATCTTCATCCTCTTCCGAATCCGAGTCCAATTCCGAAGAAGATGGCAGTAGCTCCTCTTCATCCGAAATGACCAACTTTGTGAGGAGAATGATGCGAAGGGATCGACGTTTCAAAAGTAGAGGTGACACTAGTGAATCCAAACTTGATAAGAATAATGCATCTTGCTTTGAGTGTGGTAGGAAAGGGCATTTCAAGAATGAATGTCCAAAGCTTAAGAAGAAGGAGGAGAAATCCAAACGGAAAGAAGAGAAATTCAAGAAGAAGAAAGCCTTGAGGGCCTCTTGGGATGAGTCATCCTCTAGCTCATCCGATGAAGAAAAGGAGGAGAAAAGCACAAGGCAAGTGGCACTCATGGCTCTTGGAGAGGAGAGCAGTGATGAATCTTCAAGCTCCTCAAACGCGGCTTCATCATCTTCGGATGATGAAGAGGTAACTTCTCCCAAGCTTGAAAAGTGTTATAGAGCAATTGCATGTTTATCTAGTATGCTTAAAAAGTCAAAGAATAAGGTTAAGGCATTGACATTAGAAATTGATCAATTGAAAGCTTCTAGGGATGATAATATTGATGATTTACATGTTGAACTGCTAGAAGATGAAATTAAATCATTGAAACTTGAAATTGAAAAGTTGAAGTCCTCTAAGGTTGAGGAAGTCAATGATTTGCATAATGAATCGCTAGTAGAGGAAAACCAATCATTGAAGAGTGAAGTTGAGAAGCTCAAGAATATTCTTGGGAAATTCTCAACTAGCTCTAAGACCCTAGATATGATCCTAAATGCCCAAAGGGCGGTGTACAATAGGGCCGGTATTGGTTATCGCCCTAAGGAACCGTCATTTGTGTCTCTCATGTCTAGGACTGATATGAGACAGTCTAGGACACCCAAAATCCAAAAGAAAATGGTCAAGGCATGGGTGCCTAAGTCATGTTTAGTTGATGCTTTAGGTCCCAAGGTTTGGGTACCTAAAACTTCTATTTTTCGAATTGTGTAGGTTATGATTGAGGGGGAGCATCTATCAACTTGGTTCGTTGATAGTGGATGCTCTAAACACATGACCGGGGATAGATCATTGTTTACCACACTTCACAAGAAAAGTAGAGGTAATGTATCATTTGGTAACAATGGTAGTCTTAAGGTCATAGGAATAGGAGACATTCAAATATCCGAATGTCTTAGAATCTCAAATGTCCTTCTAGTCAAGGGGATGAAATTTAATCTCCTAAGTGTCAGTCAATTGTGTGACACGGGTTACACAATTGACTTCCAACCAAGTCAATGTCTAGTTAGACAAAATGACACCTTGGACACGGTACTAGTAGGAGCAAGAGTAGACAATATTTATCAAGTTTCATTTAAAAGTGCTACTAATGCTTTTGCTAAGTGTTTCATGTCAAAAGAAGAAGAGTCCACCCTTTAGCACCGGAGGCTAGCACATGTTAACATGAAGAACATTCGGAAGTTGGCCAACAAGGGACTAGTCCGAGGCTTACCAAGCATCAAGTATGAAAAAGATAAACTTTGTGATGCATGTCAAATGGGTAAGCAAACAAAATCTGCACATAAAGGTAAAAGCACTGTAAGTACTTCCAATGCTTTAGATTTACTTCACATGGATCAATTTGATTGTAGTACTATCATATCATTGAATGGAAGTAGGTATTGCTTTGTGATTATTGATGATTTCACTAGATATACATGGACCTACTTTTTGAAATACAAGGACCAAACCTTAGATACTTTCATTTCTTTTTGTAGAAGGGTAGAAAATGAAAAATCATCAACCATTAAGACAATTAGAAGTGATCATGGAGGTGAATTTCAAAACCTAAGGTTTTTAGAATTTTGTCAAGATAGAGGTTATAAGCATGAGTTCTCTACTCCTAGAATACCACAACAAAATGGTGTTGTAGAGAAGAAGAACCGTGTTTTTCAAGAGGCTGCACGAAGCATGCTTAATGAGTACTCACTCCCGAGTTACTTATGGGCTGAAGCTGTAAATACAGCTTGCTATGTGCAAAATCGAGTCCTCATCCATAGGTTTTTAGGAAAGACTCCCCATGAGCTTTGGTTTGGAAAACCACCTACGGTTAAATACCTTAGGGTGTTTGGTTGTAAGGTGTTCATTCTAAACACCAAGGACCACCTTGGAAAGTTCACGGTGAAGGCTGATGAAGGGATACTAGTCGGGTATTCTCTCGTTAGCAAAGCCTACCGAGTCTACAACAAGAAATCTAGATTAGTTGAAGAGTCTTCTGATGTGGTCTTTGAAGAAATTCCAAAATCAATTGACCAATCAGAAAATATAGAAGGAGTTCAACTCGAAATTAGGAGACTAAGTTTGGAAGAAACTCCAAGTGGTGTTGATGGTGATGAGTCTGATGACGGTGAACCTAGACAACCCATTGGTCAGCCGGATCCTGAGGCTGAACTTGTGTCTAGTGAACCTGTACAAGAAGCACCACCAACTCCTAGGCAAACTAGATTAGCCTCTAGTCATCCCCAAGGCCAAATTGTTGGAGACATCCATCATGGGGTTAGGACCAGATCATTCTTCCGGAATGAGGCTAATGAAGTTGCCCTAATTTCTGAAATTGAACCTAGGAGAATTGATGAAGCATTAAGTGATCCCGATTGGATCATAGCAATGCAAGATGAACTAGGTCAATTTGAGAGGAGTCAAGTTTGGGACTTAGTCCCTAGACCCAAGAAGACCACCATTATTGGAACCAAATGGGTCTTCAAGAACAAATTAAACCATAAGGGAGAAATCATTAGAAACAAGGCACGCTTGGTAGCCAAGGGCTATAGTCAAGTTGAAGGCCTTGATTATGATGAGACTTATGCTCCCGTGGCACGATTAGAGTTCATCCGATTGATACTTGCATTTGCAGCACATCGTGGCTTCAAATTATATCAAATGGATGTCAAATCGGCCTTTCTAAATGGTTTGATTAAAGAAGAGGTCTATGTCGAACAACCTCCGGGGTTTGAGAGTACCGAATTTCCAAACCACGTGTTCAAACTCAAAAAGGCACTTTATGGCCTTAATCAAGCACCCCGAGCTTGGTATGAGCGGTTGTCGACATTCTTGATTGAGAAAGGCTTTGTTAGAGGCCAAATAGACCCTACACTATTTCTACGAAGGGATAGTGACAACATTTTTGTAGCCCAAGTATATGTCGATGACATAATTTGTGGCTCAAATAATAAGGGCTATTTAAATGAGTTCATTGGACACATGGAGAGTGAGTTTGAAATGAGTTTAGTGGGAGAGTTGACTTTCTTCCTTGGACTTGAAATCAAGCAAACTCGCGATGGTATCCATGTGCACCAATCAAAGTATACACAAGAAATGCTTCGAAAATTCAACATGAGTGATTCAGAAGAGGTAACCACTCCCATGGCTACAAACACAAGATTAGATAATGATGAGAGTGGTAAACCTGTTGATCTAACTCAATATCGAAGCATGATAGGTAGTTTGCTATACCTCACAACTAGTCGACCGGATATCTTATTTGTTGTGGGTATGTGCGCTAGGTATCAAGTCTGTGCCAAGGAATCTCATTTAATTGCTGTTAAGTTAATTTTGAGATATCTCAAGGGCACAATTGGTGTAGGTCTTTGGTATCCCCGTACCGAATCTTTTGATTTGATGGGCTATACGGATTTCGACTACGCTGGATGTAAGTTGGACCAGAAAAGCACGAGTGGGGGTTGCCAATTCTTAGGGTCGTCCTTAATAAGTTGGTCGAGTCGGAAGCAACATTGTGTTGCTCTCTCCACGACCGAGGCAGAATATATCGCCATGGGAGAGAGTGTATCACAATTGTTGTGGATGTTACATACTTCAGAGGACTATGGATTGAGTTACAAGGGTGTGCAAGTGTTGTGTGATAACATAAGCACAATTGACTTGACCAAGAATCCAGTCCATCATTCTAGGACCAAACATATTGAAGTAAGACACCACTTCATTAGGGATCATGTAGCTAGAGGAGACATTGTACTCTCTCATGTGGAGTCCAAGTCAAACCTAGCTGACATTTTCACTAAACCACTTCCCGAAACCGAATTTAGTTTTCTAAGACGGGAGTTGGGAATGTGTCGTGCTTCATGATTTTCAAAATGCATTAAAACCCTTCATGATTATTTCAAATTGTTGGGAAATAATTGGGTAACCTTGGGACCATCTCACACAAACTATAAGGTTCACCAAAACATTTTTGTTTGCTAGATATGGGGTGAGATGTTAGGATCGACTCAATTTCTCAAAATGTCAATGCATCCCTTGAGAAATTAAGTTGACAAGATAATAATCACTTCAGTGACCAAGTATGGGGAAAACCAATGCATAGCATATGTGTATTTGGCTCCATGATCATACTTGGACATTCCAATCAAGGAAACTTGATTGGAACACTGGGTTTGTCTGAAATTTAGTTGAAATTGTTTGAATGATTGTTGTTTGAGTTTGATTCCATTTGTATGGATCAAAGTGATTGTTGAACCTATAAGGACCTTTGATTCTTCTTAAGGGATCAATTCTAGTCATCAGATCATGTCTGAGTACGATAAACTTCATCAGATCTCGTTGGAAAGTTTCAGAAAATCTGAAACTGAATATTTCAGATCGTATCAGTAAGTATCAGGAACCCTGATCGGTCACCGGACCGATCAGGCATAGGGCTGATCGGTCTTTGGACCGATCTGGCTTCTTCCAGTAGTGTTCAGTCCCTGGACCGATCAGCGAGACAAGCAATGCCCTTCGGAAATTTTAATCAAGTGTTCTGAGCTAGCCTGGATCGGTCCCCAGACCGATCTGGCACCCTAAGGTGATCTGTTCACAGACCGATCAGGGAGCTCAGAGATTTCTCTCCAAGCCTACTGATCGTGTCCTGATCGATCAGCCGACCGATCAGGATCTCTCCTGATCGGTCACCCGACCGATCAGGCACTGGTCAGTCCAATCAGGCGATAGCCTGATCGGTCTGGGCGCTATCAGATCGAACGGTGATCCGTTCAAACGCATTAAATTGCCTGTTTTGCCATGCCTATATCTTTTTGCCATATGTGATCATATGCTTATCAATTTTCACTAAAATCATTGTTGTTTTGGGATACCCCTAGGGTTGAGGGGGAGTAAGGTTGAACTTAACAACCCGTCTAGACCCTTTTCGTGTTCGACAAAGGGGGAGAGTGTGGTTGGTTAAGTTTAGGATGATCATGTTGTAGGGGGAGGATCTGGATTCCCCTATGATTCTAAAGTTGAAAAATATTGATTGAGATCCCTAAACTTAAAATCGGATTGTCAAACAACAAAAAGGGGGAGATTGTTGATGCAGTCTTGCCCTGATTGTTGTTTTGGTGTTGACATCGATTTTAGTTTAGGTGGATGATCATTGATTATGATTAAGTCCTGATCGGGGATCAGGCATGACATGGATTATGATTAAGTCCTGATCGGGGATCAGACATGGTATGGAAAATCCTAGTCTGGAGGGCTAGGTGTTGGAAAATCCTAACCTGGAGGGTTAGGTGTGAAAAATCCTAGCTTGGAGGGCTAGGTGTTGGGAAAGTCCTAATTCGGAAGGGTTGGGTGAAATGTCCTAGCTTGGAGGGCTAGGTGAAAAGTCCTAACTTGGAGGGTTAGGTGCAAATTCCCATCCTGGAGAATTAAGTGAAAAAGTCCTGGCTTGGAGGGTCAGGTGCCTAGCTTGGAGGGCTAGGTTGGATGTTGTTCTAACTCGGAAGGGTTGGGTGAAAAGTCCTAGCTTGGAGGGCTAGGTGAAAAGTCCTAGCTTGGAGGGCTAGGTGAAAAGTCCTAACTTGGAGGGTTAGGTGCAAATTCCCAACTTGGAGGGTTAGATGGAAAAATCCTTAGCTTGGAGGGCTAAGGTGGATGAATTCCTAGCTTGAGGGCTAGGGTTGAGTCTCTGGATCGGTCTGGTGACCGATCAGGGACATTGGCACGCTGCTCCTTAGTGGATCGGTCTGGTGACCGATCCAGCTATGTCTGATCAGACTGGTGACCGATCAGGGAGCGCACAGTGAGATTGGGAATCTACTGTGTGGCTCCTGATCGGACCGGTGAACGATCAGGGAGCAGGCTGCTTCCTTGCTGCCTTGCTCCTGACCGGTCTAGTGACCGATCAGGGAGCAGACGGTGAGTGAGTTCCCTTGCTGATCAAAGTCCTGGATCGGTCCGGTGACCGATCAGGGATCTTGGATTTGATTAAAAAATAACTGTTCATCTGTCCTGATCGGTATAGGTGACCGATCAGGCTTCACTCTGATCGGTCTGGTGACCGATCAGGCGTGTATAGCTGCGAGAACTGAGAATCCCAGCGAAGCAGTGGATCGGTCTGGTGACCGACCCACACGCCCTGGATCGGTCCGGTGACCGATCATGGATCTTAAATCTGATTAAAAAATCACTGTTCATCTGCCCTGATCGGTCTGGGTGACCGATCAGGCTTCACTCTGATCGGTCTGGGTGACCGATCAGGCTTCACTCTGATCGGTCTGGTGACTGATCAGGCGTGTATAGCTGCGAGAGCTGGGAATCCCAGCGAAGCAGTGGATCGGTCTGGTGACCGACCCACACTCCCTGGATCGGTCCGGTGACCGATCACTTTAATTCAAATTGCACTGTCAGACGTGGTCAGAGCGTCTGATCGTATCTGATTCGCTGATGTTTGCTTCTGATATTTGATTTACTGTATGATTTGCTGCTCTAACAGTCTGATTAAGCTGCAGGTGACAGGGGAGGATTCAAACACTCAAGGAGAGGTCAACGGAGGCTTTCCTTGAAGCAGGTTTATCCGATTCTCCATTTCAGGTTGCAACGGCCGAGCTGCAGACTGGAGCCGAGACTGGGGCTTGGCTGAGGGGATCTCAGGAAGACCAGAGAGGGCTCAGTGGTAGCTGGCGTTGGTAGCAAGGTAGCTGGAGGCTACGGAGGATATTGTCACCTGATGCTGAGTGGAGAAAAAGGGCGGAAATTGGCTTCGTGGAAGCAGAGTTCTGGAACTTGTGTTCTTGCCGCGCCTAGTGTTCTCCACAATCTGCTTGCTGCGTTCTTGAAGTTGTCATCACTTTGAGCAAGCGATCGCGAAGCAACCAATCTTTACTTGAGTGCTTGAAGGAGGGAACAAGTAGCTTGGAGTCCGACAGTGGGAAGACACGAAGAAGGGTTCTTGCGTGAGATCGCCACTGGGTGGAGCTCAGGGAAGCTAGCTGTGTTCTTGTCCTTGCTAAGTGTTTGAGTAAGATCTTTCTCGTAGTTTCTTTGTAATTAATCTTTATCCTGATTGAAACGCTGTGGAGAGGTTTCTCCACCGAGAAGGAGGTTGCGTTATATCCGGTGAAACCGGGGCTTGATCTGCCGACGATCAAGGGATCGCCCACCTTAAGGGCACGCCAAGGAGTAGGGGCAAGTTATCCCCGAACCTTGTAAACCCTCTTGTTAGCGTTCTTGGCAGTTGTCTTTGTTTGATCTCATTTCTGTTTTAGCTTACTGCACTTTCAGTTTCTTTTGTTTCTTCCGCTGCTGTGCTACTGATAAGTTAAGTGCAGGAAAATTGTTAATCGCAAGTGAAAACTGATTGGCTATATTCACCCCCCCCCTCTCTAGCCATCTCGTTTACAACAATATTGAGTTCGATCAGTTATATATGCACTCTTTCTTCCAATTATTGAAAGGGAGCTTGGTAAGCGGGTTTAAAAAACGGCAATGAGAATGAAATCTATTTCATTCTCATTTATGATGCTTGGTATGAGGGATTGAAATCAAAATATGGATATGGTACCCTTGGTTTTATAACTCAACCCCCGTTAGGTTATCACTAAATCAATAAACCCCTTAATCAAAACTCATTACCATTCTCATTGCCGAATGTATACCAAACGCCCCCTGAGTTCGAGCTTTGCTGATCAGGATTGTTATCCTACTCTAGGATGCGAACCATGAGACGTTGGGCTTCTAGATCGTCCACCGCGAGCGCTTCACAATTTACCTTAACGGTCGATGAAAAACTTTCATAGGATCGAACCGATCATCCGAAGTTGAAAAAACTTCGTTAATCATTGTTATCCTACTCTTGGAACTGGGCTTGGTAACGATGAACAATAATACATCGAGGATGACTTTACTCTTCATGATTTTTAAGATAAAAATTGTATAACGAGGATGATATGAAACTTGTATATATAAAAATAGAGGATAAAAAAATGCACATCCGGGGAATCGAACCCCGGTCAGAACCTCATAGTACCCTCCCACGGTACTGACCATAATTAATTAAACATTTTAATTAATTAATATCTTATCCAAATGTGGTTGAGTCTAATCTAAATGAGTCTAACTCAAATTAGACCTCAATCTCATAATCCAATTGGATTCACTTGAGTCTAACTCAATCAATCCAATTTGGATCAAATCTTAGTCAATTAATTTCCGAAGCATCGTGTCCTTAGTGTGTGACCCAATAGGTTCTTGTAACGTTGACAATGTATCTAAACCGCTTTAGACACATAAGCAATGAACGACATCTAGCAATGCATCATTGCTACCCAAGTTACAAGAAAGTCGAGATTCGACTTAACTTCCGTGACTATGACAATGTATGATCTTGTCCTTCTATCTTCGATATCTAGATTGACCAATGAGGCATAGACTGTGTCATCCTCGATCAATCTTTGTGTTTCTTGATCCCCAAGTAGACTCACTCAAACAAATCATCTCAATATCTCATATTGACTCATTTGAGCATGACCATGCGTTTTAGCAGTCCTACTGGATCAAGGGGCCCACAGATATCACTCCCGTCATATGGGAGGGATAGATCCCATCTACAACACTCACATCTCTCCGCATAATGCATTATATACCCAGTGATCGCCTTTATAGTCCACCCTGTTACGGGTGACGTTTGACGATACCAAAATACATAACTCCTCATGTAAGGAACCATAGTGACTTCAGGTCTAAGGACTATTCATACTAATAGTCACATGAGAAAGTTTATAACACTCATATGACAATCTATGAAACTTTCTCATGGCAGGTCAATTCAGTACACATTCTCTAATGTATACTCATGTGTCAACTTGATATCACATATCCATGACTTGTGAGCTCAAATCATCAATTGACCTACATGGTAGTCTCCATGCATTAATATTGTCCTTGAATATTAATGTTTGACTAGAAATGGTTTAGTGTAGTGTTCTCTACATTATCTCATTATCGATTCAACCAATCGATATGATGTAGATAAGAACCTACTACCCAAGGACATTATTATGCTTAGTTATTTGACACAAGTATAAAGTAAGTATAATAACCAAACATGTCTTTATTAATGATAGAATATGATACAAAAAGTCCCTAGTCAATCATCACATAATTGGCTCTAGGGCTCCTACTAACAGGTTTGGTGTTTAAGGTGTTTCATACGCATATTATGGATATGAGATTTCTTATTAGGGAAGAAGAATTTATCTAGTTGGAGTCTATATTTATTCTATTGTTCTATGTTAATAAAAACACATTTTATTTTACTTATTGTATGTACATAAAGTTTAAAATATTAATGAAAATTTATATGTCTGATTGACATTCAGAATATGGTATCATGATTTATTATTGTTGTTTACCATTTGATGTTTGTAAATATGATACAGATTCCGTTTGAAATGATAATGTTTGGATAATGATTTACAATTGCAGTTTAGCATAAGATATTTACAAATATGATTAGACTCTTTTAGGTCACTTTGGACCAATTAGAAATTGACATGTACTGATCACATTTCATATAATATCCATCCATATCTTGATCTCTATCATTAATGACATTGATATTGTGATTACTATGGGGCTTGTTACAGGCATATATAATACATATGACCTCTTTAATCCTATATCAATAAAGTTAGGACCAGATTATTTACAGAGATATTTTATACCCATAAAGTTTAATATCAACTAAAGTTATATTTGTATTTCATTTATAATTCACACATAGTTCAAGTGGGAGATTGTTAGATATTTCCTATTAGGCGGATTTATTTATAAGTTATACATATGAATACGAACCGAACTCGTTTAAGTGATTGAACTTGAGTTTATTGTGTTTTGGATTATCGAATGTAGATTCAACGTGTAGAACTCTTTAGTCTGATCCGCTATTATTTATGGACTGATAACAGATTGGTTTCCTATATAAGAGAGAGGTCCCCGATGGATTAGGTATCTTGACAGAACCCTCGTTCTCCATTGACGAGAGTTTGTGTGGTGTCGTCATCCCTAGTTCCTTCGGAAGACCTCCTCCTCTTTCTTCCACTTCCTCTGGAGCTCGAGATCAAAAAGAGGCAACGCTACAACAATGACACTTCCGCTACAATTAGGTTCTATAACGTTATTTTGAAGCTTTTGTTATTGTTAGGGCATCTCCAATGGAAGATTGAATCATTGGGTTTAAAAAATAAATTTCAAATTTTAGACTTATTACCATTTGCTGGCTTAGATTTTTTGTTTAAATAAAAAACTTGGTCCCAAAAATAAGAATAAGATTTTTATCAAATTTTTATGGATCATTAATATTTAGTCATCATATTTAACTCTATATCCATATTTGACTTTATGTACTAAAATTAATTCGAAAATACTATATTTAAATGATAAAGATTATATTTGATTATCAAATAAAAAATTATAAAGTGAAATTTATAAATAAAGATAAATGAAATAAAGGTAGAAAAAATATATAAAATAAATTTTATATTTTGTTTGTGAAAATATAATATATAAATAATAAAAAATTATTTAATTACTAAAATAAAAAAAATTATAAAGTAAAAATTATAAATAAACATATATGAAATGTGAAGGTAGAAAAAAAGATATATTAAATGAATTAGTGGGTTGATAATTTCTGATATGGTAAATAATGTGGTAAAAATAAATTTTTTTTTTGAGTTTATCATTGGGAATGTTTTTCTGGATTTATAATTTTTGATGTGGTAAAAATAAACTTAATTTTTAGATTTACCATTGGGATGCTTTTATATCATGATTCGTAGAAAGAAGATCTATGCTCGTTATTATATTTTCTCTTTAAATTCTTATTCAGCTTTTAAAATATGCGGCATAATATTTTACAATATCTTTCAACGTTTATTTGGATAACCTCCAGTATCGTGTTTTTGGCCTGGGGAGCCGACAATATAAATACTTTAACAAGGTTAAATCTTGGTTCTCCAATTCCCTTCGTATTTGTATTTTTAATTAAATTATTGTTGATGTTTTGGCTCCAACAGATTGGTATAGAGTTAGATAGAATTCTCTTACCCGGCGGCTGGTGAGAAATTTTCGTGAGGTCAGGTTGATCGTCCGAGATTGAAAAAATTTCGTTAATTATTTTTTTTAGATAGAATTCTCGCTGAGCAAGGTAATTCCTAGTGGACTTTAATTATCATAATCAGGTTGAGTTATTACAAAATCTAGAAATATTGAGTTCCATCAGTTATATATGCACTCTTTCTTCCAATTATTGAGTTCGAGCTTTGCTAATCAGGTTTGTTATCCCATTTTAAAAATATTGGACCAGATAGCAGATGAACTTAGGATGATCGATCCCACAGTAGTTTCCTATCGATCATCAGGATAAATCGAGAAGCGTTCGCGATGAACGGTCTAAAAGTCCAGCGTCCTTTGATTCGCATCCCATTTGAAAGAAAAATTTCTGTAAAATAATCGTAGTTATGGATCAAATCACGGATGTCTAAAATATCGATTTGTTATCCTATTTTACTGGGCTTGGTAACCATGAACAATACATCGAGGATGACTTTACTCTTTATTTTTTTAGATAAAAATTGTATAAGGAGGATGATATAAAACATATATATATATATATAAAAATAGAAGATAAACAAATGCGCATCCGGGGAATCAAACCCCGGTCAATACCGTGAGAGGGTACTATGATACCACTACACCAGATGCGCGTTCCATTGAGAGTATCCTTTGAAGTTTTAATCAATAGACATAAGATGATGCCTGGGGATACCAATATCTGCTCTCTCTGAAGCCAGAACCTCATGGGCGGTTCCGAAGGGCAAGTTCGATGGATTGGAGCTGAGGCTATTTGGGCTTCCGAGAACCCTAGGCTAATGGGGTCTCCTCACCAGCTCGGTAATGGTGCTGGCCGGAGGCTCCGTGCCGCTCCTCCAGTGCTTACGGAAATCCAACGGCAAAGAGGCGACCACGGTGGTGGCAACGCCGCCGCCGTCGTCTCAGCCACAAGCATAGAGAATGATGCGCGATCTGGAATCAGCTGGTGTATTTTTTCCCCTTCCATTTTTAATTTTAGATTCATAAACAGTATTATTAATTAATTTTAGATTCATCAATCAATTAGGAGACGAGAATGCATGGACGCGAAATATATTATTTTTGTCTATATATATATATATATATATATAAAACTTTGTTAAAAGCATTATTTAATTATTTATGTCATATGCTTAAAATCCGGTAAATTGTAGAAAACTCTTCAATTCCCATTTGATCTTTGCTTTCACTCCCCATTTGATAAATTCTTTGCATTTACTCCCTGATGGATTGAGTATAAAAGAGTAAAAATTAAATATTCATCAGTAAAAAATGAGTATAAAAGAGTGATAAGTGAGTATAAAAGAGTGAAAAGTGAATACACAGTTTCTTGATGTGGTGGATACAACCTTACATACTGAAATTTCTAATTTTTATACTCAACTTTCTTCAAATAATACTCACAGAACTGTCTTGTCAATCTCATCAGGGACTGCATGCAAAGAAAACTTTGAATAGGGACCGCAAGCAATGTTAAATTTGACTTAAAATCATCTAAGTCATGTTTTTTGTTTTTTTGGCAGATCATCCTACTGGTACAAAAATTTGAGTCATGCGCTAACAAATGAGGTATGTATCCCAGTCCTTAAGAAAATTGAGGGTAAATCGTGGCTGCTTTTGTAAGTTTTTTGAGCTTCATGTTTTTAGGGTCATCAGTTTTTTTTATCTCTGAGCAGGAAGTTTCTTGATCTCGACTTCATTATTATTTTGTTGGGTGCCCAAGCTTATTGCATCATTTGTTACTCAAGAAAGGGAGTACTTCTGTAAAACAGAAAATAAGGTCATATTTTTTACATATCTTACTTAATAGTGACAAAATTATGACAATACCATCTGAAATCAATGGTGTAAAAAATTTACTAATAATTTTCTTTTATTTACTGAATGTTATTTCTGGTTCTTCGTCATTATTGTCATCTCCCGGAAGTAATCGATTAAATTCAGAAGTTTAGTTCAATTAATTTAAAATTTCATTTTTTAATATCGATGTTAGTTTTAAAATCAATAAATCAGCTAAATTGGCCAAACCAAAATATCATCAATATAATATTATAAATATATAACAGTTGACTGATATATTTGAGACGAGACTCTCTTGAAGATATCGAGAAAGACAACTCAATAGCATCTAGTGCTCTGAGGCGGGAAGGTGGATAGGAGAAGGGAGAGGAACTTAAGCCCTCCCCTAAGGCCTCTGCAACTCCCTTCTCGTCGGAGATTATGGAAGATCTCATACCGAAGCAGTTTCGCGGGCCGGAGATTACCGAATACGACGGGAAGGTAGATCCAGAGGATCATGTATGCAAGTTCGAAAATGCTGCGCCCGTCCACCAGTACACTGACGGGGTAAAATGTTAGGTGTTCTTGAACACTCTATCTGGAGCGGCTCAACAATGGTTCCTGCGGCTGCCCCCGGGTTCTATCAACTCCTTCATGAAATTTAGAACCATCTTCCTCCACCACTTTACCAGCAGCCGTCGTTATCAGAAGACAACATTAAACTTGTTCGCTCTCAAACAAAAGCCGAAGGAACCGCTCAAGGAGTACATCTAGCGGTTCAATCGGATGGCACATGATGTGCCAACAGCAACGTCAGAAATCCTCGTCAGTGCTTGCACTTAGGGGCTTGCGGAAGGGGATTTCTTCAGATCTCTGGTGAAGAAGCCGCCCACCAGTTTTAACGACTTGCTAGGGCGCTTTGTCAAACACGTTAATGTGGAGGAGGTGCAGTTCGCCCGTTGTAAGGAGCTGGCCGAAGTCCCCCCTTAGGTCATTACCCGATCCGAGACGAGGGAACCCCCAACCCCAACACGAGAAAAAGACCTTCACCTAGGGAAGGACCAGTGGGCTAGCCGGCGAAAGTTGGTCGAGACGGTGGACACTGAGCAGTCGGAGCCCCTGATGAAGTATTGCAGTTTCCATGGCAGTACGACACACTCCGCGGAGGAGTATCATGCCTTGAAGAAAAAATTGAGCGAAGAGGCATACCCCAAACCTCAGAAGAAATTGAAGAAGACGGGGTATCGCCGAAACTCCCCTCGGAGAAGCTTTTCTCTCAGACGAAAGCAGTCGGGAGAAAATGAAACCCGGAACCGGTCCCAATCTTGGTGTAGGGGAAGGAGTCAGGGGCCATCACTCCGCAGATCTCCCTCCTTGGAGAGAGACCCTCGGAAGGGCAAGGCCCCTGCACGCGGCTCGCCCTCTGGACATGTGGGAGTTATCTCCAGGAGACCCACTGGGGGAGATTCCCATCGGGCTAGGAAATCCAACACCCAGCGTCTGGAGAACTATGCAATTGGGATGAGCCGGAGCCAGGACCAGGGTCCCACAATCTCCTTCGGCCCCGAAGACTTGGAAGAGGTGGAAGCTCCCCACGAAGACGCCTTGGTGATCTTTGCCCCCATCGCCAACTATGAGATAAAGCGCATCTTCGTGGATACAGGAAGTTCCGTGAACATCTTGTACAAGGTCGTGCTAGACCAAATGCAGATCGACGAGGATAAATTACTTCCAGTCTCGACCCCGCTGTTCGGCTTCATCGGGTATCGAGTACAACCGATAAGGCAAATCACCCTATCACTATCATTGGGTAGCGACGTGCTCGAGAGGACCAGGAGGGCGCCCTTCTTGATCGTGGGCGCTCCCTCATACTACAATACCATCTTGGGCCACCCGGCGCTCAGTGTCTTCCACGCGGTGGTCTCTGTCTACCACCAGAAGATAAAATTTCCGATTCGCGACCGAGTGGCTGAAGTCAAAGGGGACCAGCTGGTGTCTCGGCGATGCTACAATGGGGAAGTCAGAATGGAGTCCCGGAAGAACCCAAGGGCGCAGGACAACTAACCAAAGGAGCCGGCCATGCACGAAAACACGGGAACGAACAACTCACAAAGCTAGGGCGGGACAACTGTCTCCAGTCTAGCCACCCCCGGTAAGATGTGCGTCGCATGCTGTGTACTTGCCTATATGTTCTTGTTGCAATGCAGTGAATTTATGAAATAATGAAACAAGCCCTCGCACAAGTACCAGTACCTCAAACAAAACCCTAATGCCTCGTGGTGCTGCGGATGCCCGAGGTACTTAGGCTTGGTCTGGGTGCTACGGACGCCCGACCAAGTAACCTAAACTCTAATGCCTCGTGGTGCTGCGGATGCCCGAGGTACTTAGGCTTGGTCTGGGTGCTACGGACGCCCGACCAAGTAACCAAAACCCTAAAGCCTCGTGGTGTTGCGGATTCCCGAGATACTTAGGCTTGGTCTGGGTGCTACGGATGCCCGACCAAGTAACCAAAACCCGAGGAACTTAGGCTTGGTCTGGGTGCTGCAAACACACGACCAAGTAACCAAAACCCTAATGCCTTGCGGTGCTGCGGATGCCCGAGGTACTTAGGCTTGAGCTGGGTGCTACAGGCGCCCAACCAACTAACCAAAACCCTAATGTCTCGCGGTGCTGCAGATGCCCGAGGTACTTAGGCTTGGTCTGGGTGCTGCGGACACCCGACCAAGTAACCAAAACCCTAATGCCTCGTGGTGCTGTGGATGCCCGAGGTACTTAGGCTTGGTCTGGGTAGTACGGACGACCGACCAAGTAACCAAAACCCTAATGCCTCATGGTGCTGCGGATGCCCGAGGTACTTAGGCTTGGTCGGGGTGTTACGGACGTGCAACCATGTAACCAAAACCCTAATGCCTCATGGTGCTACGGGTGCTCGAGGCACTTAGGCTTGGTCTGGGTGATACGGATGCCCGACCAAGTAACCAAAACCCTAATGCCTCACGGTGCTGCGGATGCCCAAGGTACTGTGGCATGGTCTGGGTGCTGTGAACGCCCGACCAAGTAACCAAAACCCTAATGCCTCGCGGTACTGCGGATGCCCGAGGTACGTAGGTTTCGGCTGGGTGCTACGGACGCCCGACCAAGTAACTAAAACCCTAATGCCTCGCGGTACTGTGGATGCCCGAGGTACTTAGGCTTCGGCTGGGTGCTACGGACGCCCGACCAAGTAACCAAAACCCTAATGTCTAGTGGTGCTGCGGATGCTCGAGGTACTTATGCTTGATCTGGGTGCTACGGACGCTCGACCAAGTAACCAAAACCCTAATACCTCGGGGTGCTGCGGATGCCCGAGGTACTTAGGCTTGGTCTGGGTGTTGCGGACGCCCGACCAAGTAACCAAAACCCTAATGTCTCGTGGTGCTGTCGATGCCCGAGGTACTTAGGCTTGGGCTGGGTGCTACGGGCGCCCGACCAAGTAAGCAAAATCCTAATACCTCGTGTTGCAGTAGATGCCCGAGGTACTTAGCCTTGGTATAAGTGCTGCGGACGCCTAACCAAGTTACCAAAACTCTAATGTCTCGTTGTGCTGCGGATGCCCGAGGTACTTAGACTTGGGCTGGGTACTACGGACACCTGTCCAAGTAAGCAAAACCTTAATGCCTGACGGTGCTGTGGATGCCCGAGGTACTTAGAATTGGTCCAACTGCTACGGATGCCCGACCATGTAACCAAAACCCTAATGTCTCGCGGTGCTGCGGATGGCCGAGATACTTAGGCTTGGTCTGGGTGCTGCGGACGCCCGACCAAGTAACCAAAACCCTAATGCCTCGTGGTGCTGCGGATGCCCGAGGTACTTAGGCTTGGTTTGGGTGCTACGGACGCTCGACCAAGTAACCAAAACCCTAATGTCTCGTGGTGCTGCGGATGCCCGAGGTACTTATGCTTGGTCGGGGTGCTACGGACGCCCGACCAAGTAAACAAAACCCTAATGTCTCGTGGTGCTATGGATGTCCGAGGTACTTAGGCTTGGTCTGGGTGCTACGGATGCCCGACTAAGTAACCAAAACCCTAATTCCTCGCGGTGCTGCAAATGCCCGAGGTACTTAGGCTTGGTCTGGGTGCTGCGGATGCTCGACCAAGTAACCAAAACCCTAATGCCTCGTGGTGCTGCGGATGCTCGACCAAGTAACCAAAACCCTAATGCCTCGTGGTGCTGCGGATGCTCGAGGTACTGATAAGTACCATTTTGTTGACTATTTTAATTGCTAAAATCCATGTTTGACCTATGATTTTATTGTTTAATTGTGATTTTACCCTAGGTTTTAGGATTTCCTATTATTTTGGACTTAATTGCAAAATTACATATTTTTGGATTATTTGGCCACTAATTTTCTGATATATTTTTGTAGGCATGAAAAGATCCTGGACCTAGGGCATACTGGGTCAAACTTGAGTCGGATGTGAACCGGATCGAATTATCAAGCCTACGATTAATCCGGGCCGTCCGATTCAAGAGCGGCTAGATCTGAGCCATCCGGGACGATCTGAAGCAATCCGAGCTAGGGTTAGGGTTGATCAAGCTCTATGATCAAGATCTGAAGGTTTCATCCCAATCAGAGCTCAATCAACCGTTGGATCAAGCAAGGAGGGCTCTAGAGCGTCCATTCACAGATAGAGTTGATCTGGACCATCCGTTGCATATCTGGAGGATCCGAGCTACCACAAGGCAGATCCTGACCCCAGATCATCATCATTAAAGTTTGGCTCCAATCAGAGCAAGATCTGCCGTTGGATCTCCTCCGATCAATCTGAGCCGTCCATTGGTTCCTATTTAATCAAAAACGCAGCCAATTCTTCCCTGTCGCGTCTTCTTCGCCGCAACATAGTTTTTCAGCTGTTCTTGTTTTTTTTAGCTAATTTCTTCATTCAAAGGGGCGCGACCACTCAATCTCGACCTCGGATCAAGTTTTGGATCTTTGGGGATCGATTCCTTGAAGAATTCGACTCCATTTGCGCCGGAACAGGGATTGCTTGAGGGTTTCGGCAGTTCCTCAGTCCGACCACTGTCTTCTCTTCCACACTCCATTTCAAAGCTTCCGAGCCATTTGTAGGGGTTCTCAGATGAGTTTAGAAGCTTCCCAAATCATCATCGCAGCTCATTCAACTGAGAAAGAGTGAATCGGATCAAAACTTCCAGCCAAGCGCAGAATTGAGCCGAATCAACTTCAGAAATGGATTTCCACTGATTTGCTGTGCCTAGGGGTTCGAAGCCGGCTCTTGATTGACGACCAAGAAGTTCTTGAGCTTAGGGAGTGATTGAGTTTAGATTTCTTTGGTTAAATTCGTTTGTTTAGCTTTAATTTCCATTACTGCTGTAATTTCGTTTCGGTTGGTTTCAGATTTGGTTAATCTCGTTTTCTTAATTGTTTAGCTGTAATTTAGCTTCAATCTTTAAGACAAGTAGTTAGGGAATTGCTTAGGGACATTTGGTTTCAATTTCAGTTTAATTGTAGCTTTAATTCCTTGCGTGCCATCTCCATTCATGCGTATCAACTCTGTTCTGTTTCATTTCTGAAATTTATGTTCAATCTGCTACGTTTCAGTCTTTTAATTTTATTAAGTTAGCTTAAGTTTGTTCTTCTGAACTTACCTTTCAATTTATTTCATTTCCAAACCCTGGTATCAATTTCTGCAAGTTGGATTCAGCTGTATTGCTGTGTGCCGATGCTTGTTTCTGCAAAAGAGAAAAAGTCAGTTTCAATTTTGCATCTCTGCGTATCAGACTTTTAATTGATGTTCCTGAATTTTGTATCAAGATAGCATTGTTTTATCTCCTGAATTTGCATTGCAATTGGTTCCATTTAAATAGAATTGGCATCAGAGTTAGTGAATCAGATTTATTGTGCATCAATTCTAATTTCTGCAATTTGATTGCATTGCTGAACTTCAGGTTGTTTCTGCAATATTTTCAGATCGAATCTGCATTTCTGATTGCAGCTCATCAAAAGGGTTTGGTTTGGGTAAACCATTGCATCATATTCAACTGAATCTTGTAGTTCCTGCATTCGGCTGTGCATTTCTGCTAAATTTCGAACTTGAATGCTGCAGTTAATTCCATTTGGCTGCACATTAGTTTGGTTTTCACTGCTGCAAGATTTCAGTTAATTAATTAGGAAGTTGTATCAAGTCAACAGCAGCTTATCTGAACTTATCTGAACACTAGATTAGAGAACTTGATCTCACTTGTTTGGCTGGAATCTGAACTCAAATTGTTGATTCTCAGCAGGAGAGTTCTGAATTCTGCATCCAACTCTGTTTTTCACTTCTGCACTTGAAGCAATTTCTGCATATCAGTTTTGCATCCAAATTTCTGCTTCGCATTCAATTGTTTCCGAGTCCATTTGTTCAGCTGAATTTCTGCACACCATCTCAGAATTTCTGTCTTGTTTTTGCCATTGGATTGAATCTGAATCCCTTTAATTCTGCTGTGCCATTTCTGCTGTGAATTCTAGTTTAGTGCACTTGAATTCGACTTGAATTTGTTTGAGTTTCCTACTGATTTGACTCCAGTTTCTGCCCTTTATCAGTTCTATTACTGCAATGCATACAGTTTTGATTTCTCATCATCCATTTTAGTTCTGAAATGTTGCATCTTATTCCTCATTCATTCATTCATTTATGCATTGGTTTCGATGTTTGACATTCTATCATGTGAGTTAATGTTTGCATACATTTGATGCTTAATTCTGTCCAGTCAGTTGTTGCCATCTCTTCCTTCAAGTTTCCGCAATAATTCTGACTTGAATCAGTTTTAAATGCATTGACAGATTTTGGATTGATAAATGGTTTGCTCTTTAGTATCAAGTGGAGCTTTGGAAATCAATCTTGTATCAGTTTGTTCACAGATGGCTTATTATTTGGTTGGTCTTGATTTACAAATCCTGTAGTTGAACACAAGGTGTGATGTGCCATTGCAATTTTGTATCAGTTTGGTGTCTTAAGGCTGTAGATTTGCATTAGTTGATTAAAGTTATCATTCGGTTAAGTTCATTAATTGCTATCACCTTGTTTTAGTTCAACTAGTTAAATTTTCATTGCTTTTCCATTTCCGATTGAACCCAAAACCCAATTTCTTGTGTAAAACCCAAAAACTCATAAACGACACAAATACAAGTTCGAATCAAACACGACAACTAGCCCCAAGAAAAATACGACCTGTGGCCCCTATATTACATTTTCATGCTTTTGAGTTGTAAAAGGGTTTCCAGTTATTCATTTATAAATTCTAAATTTGAGGCCCACATTCGTGACACATAGTTTGGGCTCGTCAGGTACTTAGGCTTGGGCTGGGTGCTACGGATGGTCGGAACCAAAACCCTAATGTCTCGCGGTGCTGCGGATGCCCGAGGTACTTAGGCTTGGTCTGGGTGCTGCAGACGCCTGACCAAGTAACCAAAACTCTAATGTCTTGTGATGCTGCGGATGCCCGAGGTACTTAGGCTTGGTCTGGGTGCTACGGACGCCGAACCAAGTAACCAAAACCCTAATGCCTCACAGTGCTGCGGATGCCCGAGTTACTTAGGCTTGTTCTGGGTGATACGGGCACCTGACCAAGTAACCAAAACCTTAATGCTTCGTGGTGCTGTGGATGCCTGAAGTACTTAGGCTTCGTCTGGGTGCTACGGACGCCCGACCAAGTAACCGAGGATGTGATACCTCTCGATGCGGCAGATGCCCGAGCTATTTAGGCACTGTGGAAGTAAGGTTAACACACAACCTACCAGACATGAAACAAGCATCTCCAAACAAAGGGAAACCAACAAGACCTTTCATTGCTGCTCAAAGCGCTTACACATCAGAAACAATAGGTGTTTCCTTCATTTCTATGTAAAATACATTGACAATGATAACACAGTGAATAGGGGATCCCATCAGAAAGGCCATTAGAGGATATCACTCCTCTGCCCGGGCCCTCGGCTATCGCTTCATCATCCCCCGCATAGTCGCTTAGCCTGGAGCCTTCTCCCAGGGGCAAGTGAGTGGGGAGCCATCTTCATAATGATCAGGGTCCTTGAATTGTCGGTCGCGTCCGGAACTTCTGGATCCTCCCTATTCATGACCATTTGTAAATGAAAGAGAAACAGGAACAACTCGGGGTACACATGGGCGAAACAATTCCATTCAAAGATCCTGATTGCCACTTACAGTTAACTCTCATCTAAGGATAAAGAAGACTTGCAAAATACAAAGGGAAGAGGAGGGGGAGCAGTGGCTGCAACTCCTCCCCAGACGACACACTACTCCAGGCCCGCCTGGTGTCCGATGCCCAAAACACGGGAAAACGGGCGAGCGGGCGCAGGAGAGCAACCGGGGAGGGGCAGAAGATGAACCACAAGGAGATGCTCTCGGGTGAAACAAATGAGGTCATCTCTGCCATGCTCCCCGGCAGAGCATGTAAGGTCTTTTCCAAATGACAGTGCGAAACAAGTGGATCCATCCCTGTCGGGCTCTCCCGGAAAGGAGCAACGTCATCTCTGCTATGCTCCCCAAGGACGTTGGAAACCCCCGGTATGAGGGAAGATGATGGAGGAGGTACCAGAAGGTGGTACACTTCGTAGGGGACTACGGAAGTGCTTGGCTCAACCCAGACAGAGGGAACTTCGCACACTGTTGGGAGGCGAACCTTCCCCCTTGCCGGTTTCCCCTCCAGGTTGCAGCCTTTCTTCCCTTTCAGGTCCATGAGGATGGGAAGGAGAGATGGAAGGGAACGAACGCGTTGGCCTCCCGCCTTTATAGAGGGGATTACTGAGCCACATTTAATGCAGGCATGGCGCTCGGGTAGTAATGGACGTCAATCCTGAAGCGTCGCGTTGATTGATCTACCTCCGCGGTGCCTAGGAACTCGCAGCCTCTTTATGGGTCAACTCAACGGATCACTTGGGGCCAGAGACGACAGTTTAGAGGCTGCAAACACTCTCAAGAGAGAAGAGTCGACATGGGCCCCACAGGGGAATAGCTGTGGGCCTGATACTTGGGCTTGGCGGTAGCTTGGGGAGATCCATACCCAGGGGCAAACCTGAAAAAACCTCTGCCTTCCTACTCTCTGAACCCTTGAGGCGAAGACAAGTGACACAAGGAGCCAAACGCAGAAGCATGCACGTGGCAGTAAGGTAAAGAAATGTTGTCATTATAATCAAAATGAGTACATTGGGGCTAAGCTCCCGGGTAACACATAATCCTACAACTCTTTGTCCTCGGGAGGGAGTTCTTCCCAAACTCGGTCGACGCTCATGAAGCCTATGTCAACATCTGGAGGCAAAAGGTTGGCCTTTTTCAGTTGGTCAATCACCCCGTAGAAGCTCTGCTTCAAGCGCTTCATTACCTGACCGACAATGATGTCGCCGAACTTATCCAACTCCAGGTACTTAGCCTTGAAGTCTGCCTTGACCTCCTTCATACGAGAAACCTCAATAGCTTGAAAGTTGTCCACGTTGGCCTCAGCAGCCTCCTTGGCACGCTTTAGCTGCTCCATCTCTGCAGCCATTTTATTTTGGTCTGCCAGAGCTTCCTTGAGTCTATCCTAGATGGGCCACACCTCCGACCATGCCTGGGCCAAATCTTCCTTGAAGGCAGATAGGCAATCAGCCGCCATCATGAGGTCGGACTCCTTCTAGGCGAGCTGGCGCGCTTGGTCTTTGATACGTTCAACTGATCGCCCGACCGAGGCCCCCAGAAGGCGGATATCACCCGACAACTTCTTCTCCTCCGCCTGAAGTCGGTCCCACTTCTGAGTCACCCGGAGCAGGTCGTTAGAAGTCACGGTCAGCTGTCAGGCAGTCTTCAGTCGCCTATCATTGCACCAAGGGATTATAGAACGTAAAAGAAAACATCCTATGTACCGGGAACACACACCTTCAGAAGGAACTCGCAGAGAGGGGTGAGAGGCCCCGTAGAGACTCGCACGGTTGCTCCCCCTGGAGACCTCGAGGTGTCAGCTCGGCTCGCGAAAGGCAACGAGCCCCTGCACGGAGGAAGCAGCTGGACAACAGGAGCTTCGAGGGGAAGGGTAGAAGGGTCGGAATCACCCTCCTCAGAGCTGGAAGTCCCCTCGGAAGAGGGTCCCTCTGCAGGAACCTCCTTCAACTGCACTAGGGGGAAAAATTGCATGGAAGCCTCTAATGTCGCATCTAGCCTTTTTTGAAGGCGACCGAGTTGCATTCGGTATTGGGTGGGCAATACTTTGTTACCCTTAGGAGCCTCTGCAGGGTCAATTGAAGGAGAGCCGGAGGACGGGACACCGACCTCCAGAACAGCCGCCGGCGGAACGGGGGAAGATAGGGGAATGGATTCCTCACCATCGGAAGGAGAACCATCCTCCTCAGGGACAGAGGGAAGGGTGCTGGGGCTACCGGAGCGCATCCTTTTCAATCGGAGACCCGCCTCTTATGCTGACCTGTGAATTGGGTTGTTGAAGGGGTTATGCGAAGCAGGTACTCCTTAGTGACCCCCTCTGGATGGACAACAGCTGGGGGCGAGTCACCCTATGAAGGGATGTCAACCCGAGGGTCAACCGACGGACTGGAAGTCTCCTGGTTCGCAAATAGCGGAGGCGCAACAGTAACCTCTGCCCTCCCCGAAGAGGCAAGCCCACAGGACGATTCGACTGTCCCCTCCGAGGACTCGACAGGCACAGAGGGGGCATCAGGAGAGGCAGGGGGAGGAGCCAGCGCCTCCTTGTTGGCCTCCTCCCACTTGATCAGTCGGTGCATTGCCCTCGAAATCATGAGTTCCTCTGCAATGACCAGGCAGGAAAACATCAATTAGAACTAACAGGCATTGATGAAAATGTTGAACGTACCAAGGCTGGAGCTAATATAGGTCACTTTTGGGCTAAGGCTCGCTCGGTACATGAGCTTCTCACTCTGCACCAGACCCGGACCATTGAACTCCATGCCGTAGAGTATATTCCTGGCGCGCTGGTAGGCTGGGCCCTAGAAGAAATTCCCTAAGGAGGGAGGAGTCGGCAAATCCTCCGTCCAGCGAAGAGGACTAAAGGGTTGCGTAGGCAGTCGGATGAAGAAGAACTTCTCTTTCTACCCCTTGTACGAGGAAGGGAACCCCCCCTAAGAACCTATGGCCAGGACGCTTCGAAAAGCTAAAAGCCCCTCGCGCACCAATCGGAAGGAAGAAGGAATGAAAAATGCGAGGGGTCAAGGGGATATCGAAGAGCTTGAAGATGATGTACGCCTCGCCCATCTGGGCGAAGGCGTTAGAAGTCATCTGGTGAAGAGGGATATGGAAGTAGGAGGCCACACTCATGGAAAAAAGGAGGAATGGGGAAGGGGAACCTCGACTCTACTTGTCCCAGAAAGAAGGTAAAGAAGCTTACGGGAGGCTCCACCGGTGTCTGGTCCACTTTAGGGACCACCACCGCCATCTCAGCCGAAATGTCGTAGGCCTCAATGGCCGCCTGCAAGGCCTTCAGCCTCACTCTCGAAGAGGCGGACTCATACCACTCCGCTCGATAACCTACCATGATTCCTAAGGGAAAGGATGCGAAGGAGGCAGAGGACTTACGCTAAAAAGGATCTTTAGAGAAGAAGACGAAGACGCAGTGCACCTAGCCACGAAGATAGAAGGTGGCTGAACGTCTTTGCCTCCCCTTCTTAGCGTCCTGTGGGCCTAGCAGACCATGCCAAGGGAAGGAACATGTCACACGCCTTTCCAGTTGGTTTATAGAAGCGAGGCAATGGTGCCAGTGGAAGTAGGGTGTGAATCCGACCGAAGGAAGGCGTATGACGAAGAAAACGGGGAAAGGAGGCAGTTGGAGCTAGATCTGGTCGAGGCGATCTGGGAAAGAGCTGCCGTAAGGATGTTCGCCTATCGCCAGAGAATGAAGCAAAGGTATGACCGAAAGGTGCTGGATATGACATTCCAGGTCGTGGATCTTGTCTGGAAAAGAATAAAGTCGGTCGACGATGTTAGTAAATTGGAGCCTCAATGGGGAGGACCTTTCAAGGTGGTTCAGAAGTTGACCTCGGGAGCATACTATTTGGAAAACGAGCAAGGAAAGAAACTGAACCGACCCTGGAGCGCCATTTATCTCCAACCATACATAGAGCCAGAGTGAGGTTGTGTAAGCCTGCTGTATTACCCAACTTTGTGGTGTTAATGAATTGACAAGGTCCCCATGACATGTGCAAGCATTCCAGACTCTCGCTTCGCCACCACTTGGTTCGGTGTCCCTGATCGGACGCGTGGCGGTCCACGCTCCTCAGGATCGTACCGACCAAGTGTCTAGACTCTCGCTTCGCTAGCGAGTTATAAGTGGCATGCCCCCATGCCACCACTTGTCTCAGTGTCCCCGATCGAACGAGTGGCGGCCCATGCTCCTCAGGACGTACCGACCAAGTGTCCAGACTCTCGCTTCACCATCGAGATATATAAACCACTTGGCTCGGTGTCCCCGATCGGATGCGTGGCAGCCCACGCTCCTTAGGATCGTACCGACCAAGTATCCAGACTCTCGCATCGCCAACGAGTTATAAGTGGGCATGCTCCGACGCCATCACTTGGCTCGTTGCCTCCGATCGGGCGCGTGGCGACCCACGCTCCTTAGAATCAGACCAACCAAGTGTCCAGACTCTCACTGCGCCAACGAGTTATAAGTGAGCATGCTCGCATGCCACCACTTAGCTTGATGTACCTGATCGGAAGCATGGCATCCCACACTCCTTGGTATTGGGCCCACCAAGTGTTCAGATTCCCGCTCAGTTAGTAAGTAACAAGCGGGTTGTCTCCATGCCTTTGCCTAACTCATGACGCTCTATAGGTGATAATTAGCAATTTGACGGATAAATTTTGTGTCGTTAGTGGGGAAATTTGGGGCTCTGGGGTGTATTTGTTTATGAAATGATGCATAATTATTAATAGGATGTATTTTCATTGGTTAATTAATTTTCCTGCATTTTCACACTCATATTTTATTCTATTGAATTTTTGGACAGCTTGTGGATCATCGGATCAAAAGGGCACATCCGGGGCGAAGATCGATCCATAAAGAAGGACATCAAACTCCAATTTCATTCTGTTGGAGCCCTGATTGGTCACCAGACCCATCAGGGGAGCCCTGATCGGTCACCAGACCAATCAGGGGAGGCCTGATCGGTCCAATGACCGATCAGAAGGAGATGGCACAGAAGAACTCAGAATTTTAGCTACTGATCAAATCCTGATCGGTCACCAGACCGATCAGGGAGGTTCTTGATCGGTCCCCAGACCGATCAGGGAGCGTCCAGAACGATCAGGGGTCACTCAGTCCGATCTGTAGCTGTCCAGAGCGGTCGAAAGAACTGGTACATCACAACCCTCCACGCGGATCTAGCATGGAAATGGAGGGAGATCTCTTGCAAGTAATCTCGGCCACTCATCAACGGAAATCAAGGGTGGAAAAGAGAGGTCGAAAAGGAAGCTAGGGCAGCCAAGGGAGGGCATCACGCACACACGCAGCGGAGGAGGAAGGGAAAAGTTTTTCGGTCAAGCAACCATGGGAGAGGGGTTTCTTCTCTGATCGGCAGCTTGGAGAGGCCTTCTTTTTTTACTCCACAATCCCTTTCCTCTTCTACTCCGGCTGGGGAGCGATCGGTTCCATCGGAGCTAAGCTTTCTTCCACCGGACACCTAATTTCAGCTTCCTTTTACTTGTTTCTTCTTGTTTACTGGCTGTAGAACATCATTTACATTTACTTTTTCAGTTGCTTTCGAATTTTTGCATATTTTCCATCTTAGAACAGAAATCTCCAGCTTAGTTTCGAATTTCCAACTTACCTTATTGTTTTTACAGCTCATCTCTTATAGAAAATTGTCCATGTTTTCAATCTTTTACTATTCGAATGCAAGGTGCTTGTTGAATGACTTCAATTGAACCTGTGCTCGATGATGAAATGGATTGCCGTTTAGTTAGGATTTCAAGTTAAACCCTTGTTGAAATTTCCTAGTTTTAAATGTTCTTTTGCTACCCGAAACGATTAGTAGCTTGATACTTCAATTCTGAGTAGTGAAAACTATTAAGTAGAAGTCCATAGCTACGTTTAATTGTTTTGTTATCTGCAACCCCAAGAAAACATGTTTTGTTTATCCAGCATTTATTTTTCTGTAATTTACTATTTTTCATAGAACGAAGAAGTGCACACATCATATTGGGTCCTTGAGAGACGATTCAGTTTAAATACTACTACATAATTGCTTGAAACGAGGAAATTAATTGAAACTGTAGTACGACTAATCCAGTTATCAATTTTGGTGTCGTTGTCGGGGACCCTTTTATGATGTTTGTTTATTTTTAAATCTTGCAATAATTCTGAAATTTCTGGTTAATTCTTGCATTTCACTAATTTTCTTCATTTGGTGTGCAGTGCATGACTAGGTCTTCCTACTCCAGCTTAGCTGATTTTGATCCTGAGATAGAAAGGACCTTCCACACACAGAGGAGAGCTCAGCTAGAGATCTCTAGACTATCTACCAGCAGTGACCCTTTGTCAGAATTTCAGATGGCGAACAATAGAACCATGAGGGAGCTTGCAGCACCAGAGCTGGCTTTTCAGTGTATCCAGTACCCTGAGTTGGAGGTTGATTTTGAGCTACATTCCGGACTCAATTCATTTACTCCCAAAGTTTCATGGCTTAGCTGGTGAGGACCCCACTAGACATCTCCAGGAGTTTCACACCGTATGCTCCACTATGAAGCCACATGGAATTGCTGAAGAAGACATCAACCTGAGAGTTTTCCCATTTTCACTTGTGGATGGAGCAAAAGACTGGTGGTACACCTTGCCACATGCTTTAGTTACTTCTTGGACCGAAATGAAGAAAGCTTTCTTGGAGAAATTCTTCCCAGCTTCAAGGACTACTGCCATTAGGAAGAGTATCTGTGAGATCCATCAGATTTCTGGAGAGACACTGTATGAATATTGGGAGCGCTTCAAGAAACTTTGTTCTAGTTGTCCCCACCATCAAATCAGTGAGCAGCTACTCATTCAATACTTCTATGAGGGACTTTTCCCATGGACAGGAGTATGGTGGACGTTGCTAGTGGAGGGGCCTTAGTGAACAAGACACCTGAGGAAGCTAGAGAGTTAATTTCTATTATGGCAGCAAATTCTCAACAGTTTGGGAGCCGTCCGTTGGTGCCTAAAGGAGTACATGAGATCACAGGGCAGAATATGGAAGCTAAAGAGGTGAAGGTTAATCTTTAGGATTTGACTTCTCTCCTTAGGCAGATGACTCTCCTTTAGACTGCTCAGCAACCCTCAGCTAAAGTAGCCCAAGCAATGAGGATTTGTGGACTTTGCAGTAGCACCTCTCATCCTACAGATTTATGCCCCCTGGTGCAGGTTGATGATGGATCTTATCTTGCAAGTCAAGTGGCGGCGGCAAATGCTTTTCATTCCAAGCCTCAATCTTTCCAACCTCAGTCTTATGGATACAAGCAGTCTTATGATCCCATGTCCAGCACATACAATCCAGGTTGGAGAGATCATCCTAATATGAGGTATGGGAACACATCACATCAGCAGCAGCCTTATCAGCCACCACTTCCTGTTGCGCCACCTGCAGTCCAGAGACTACCAGGATTTTATAGTAGTCCATCTCCTCCAAGAGTTCCATCGGGTCAGCAACAAAAGCCGGAAATTCCACTCACTTTGGAGCCACTTCTCACTCATTTTCAGCAACAACATGAAAGGAATATTCAGCAACTCAACACTCAATTTCAGCAGCTTAGCACTCAGTTGAGCACTCAGATAAGTACTCAGATTAGTACCCAGATTAGCACTCAGATGAGCACTCAGATTCAGCAACAAGAGAGAAATTTTCAACAGTTGAGCACTCAGTTGAGCACTCAGATTAGCAACCAGATTAGCACTCAATTTCAGCAGCATCAGGGGGACTATAGACAATATCAGAGTAGGACTGATGCTTCCATTCAAAACATGGAGCGACAAATTGGACAATTATCATCCGCCATCAGTCAGATACAAGCTCAAGGATCTAGTCAGCTACCTACTAAGTCTATTCCAAACCCTAGGGGGAATGCCAGTGCTATCACACTCCGGAGTGGACGGATTACACAGGAGGCTTCTACCCCACAGACTCCTACAGTACCAGAGGTTGATCTTTCGAGATCTCATAGGGGAGTAGAGCCAGAGTTACCCATTCAGTTACCTTTCCCTCAGCGGGCAGTTGGTCCAAGGAAGAATGCTGACTTAGACAAGACACAGGAGCTTCAGGAGCTGATTGACATTTTTAGCAAAGTAGAGGTGAACATCCCATTGCTCAGAGTGATCAGACACATTCCCAAGTATGCGAAGTTTTTAATGGATCTGTGCACTCACAAGAAGAAGCTGAAAGGGACAGAGTTGGTCAGTATGGGAAAGAATGTGTTGGGGCAGAAAGCACCCAAGTCGAACCTGAGTTTTGATAATGGCAAAAGGGTTCAAAAGTTAAGTCTTATTTGTTATCTAACATATTACTCAAGTGTGCAGGGAAAGTCCTAGCAAAGGACCGCTAGGCACTGGCGAAGGAATGTCAAGGTAAAAAGTCCTAGCGAAGGACTGCTAGGCACTGGCGAAGGAATGCCAAGGTAAAAAGTCCTAGCGAAAGACTGCTAGGCACCGGCGAAGGAATGCCAGGGTAAAAAGTCCTAGCAAAGGACCGCTAGGCACTGGCAAAGGAATGCCAGGGTACTGAAGCCCTAGCGAAGGACTGCTAGGCGCCAGGCGAAGGACAGCTTGGGACTGAAGTCCTGGCGAAGGAATGCTAGGCACCGGACGAAGGACAGCTTGGTATCCAAGACCTGGTGAAGGACCGCTAGGCAAAAGTCCAACCAGAGGAGCCGTTGGCATCAGGTACATTCTCCCGAGAGGAGTAGTTGAGGACGCGTTCCCCGACGAGAGAACAGTAGGCGTCTGTTCGACCTAGGGATCCATTTAGGAAGCCCAAAGTCAGAACCAAGACAGCTAAGGCTGTATAAACTAACATCTTATTGCTTTATGGTGTTTTGGACTAACCCTGGATGCAAGACCGGAGAAACGAGTGTCTGCAGCTCAGAGAGCCTCAAAGGAGTGAGGCAGCAGCTGACCAGGGCGCCCGGAGTGTCCCGGGCGCCCCCAAGGTGAACACAAAACACATGAAGCAAAGGCAGGCTTCGACAGCTCATGTTCGGGGCGCCCCGTGCTCCCGGGCGCCCCCACTGCTCCCGGGCGCCCCCAGTGTAAGCCAACACAGCAGAAGCCAGCGAAGCCAAGGGATAAGATTTGACCCGGTCAACCTGGGCGGCCCCAGCGTTCCGGGCGCCCCCATCAAGATCTGATCCCGAGTTTGAAGGGATCAGAAGCTGACCAAGTTAAAGTCGGATCGGCCGACACGTGGGGGGCCGCCCCCGACGTTCCGGGCGCCCCCAGGTGCTATAAAAGGGCCCTCGACCCCAAGGCTTCGAACAACAATCTTTTCAACGCTTCTACGCTCTTCTTCTCCCGCGCTCTGCTCCGGAAACCTCCCAACTCGAGATACAAGCGCCGACGACGTCCCTCCGCTCCTAAAATTCAATCTACACCGGACGTCGGTAACAAAGAGCAATTTTTCTTTTCACTTTACTATACTACAATTGTACAACTCTTGTAAACTATTTTTGCGAACTTATAGAATTGCCCGCAGAAAACGGTTAACGACCGTGGGCCTTGGAGTAGGAGTCGACCTAGGCTCCGAACCAAGTAAAACTACCTGTGTTCGCGATTGTTCTCTATTTCCGCTGCGTACTTGCTCTAATTTTCATCCGAAAAGCGTTTAACGATAGTCACCCCCCCTCTATCGTTTCTCTCGATCCGACAAGTGGTATCAGAGCGGGGAAGATCAAATTTGGTGCACTAATCCAAGACCAAGTCTTGGGATATTCTTTTTATTTAGTCTACATTTCAGATAAATGGCCATGCAAGAAGGCTTCAGCACCGCAAGACCACCTCTCTTCAGTGGAGAAGACTTCTCCTACTGGAAGAGCAGAATGGAGGTCCATCTGAAAACTCAGGTGGACATGTGGATAATCATCCAGTCTGGACTGGAGATTCCCAAAAATGCTGAAGGACTACCTCAAAGCTACACAGAGTGGGGCACTGCTCTGAAACGAAAATTGAAGCGGATGCAAAGGTGACCCAGACCCTTCAATGCGGCTTAACAAAAGAGGAGCTGAACCTGGTGGGCCCTTTCAACAGTGCCAAGGAGCTGTGGGGAAAACTGATCGAGTTGCACGAAGGAACATCAGACACTCGGATCAGCAAGAGAGATCTGCTCCTGAACAAGCTGTATACCATCAAAATGGCTGACAACGAAACAGCAGCTCAGCTTCACGCCCGAATTCAAGAACTAATGAACGGTCTTCACACTATTGGTCACAAGGTAGAAAATCGTGACCTAATAAGGTATGCTTTAAATGCTTTCCCGAGAAACACCTTGTGGGCATCTATGGTAAATGCATACAAGGTTTCAAGGGACCTTTCAAAGATTAAATTAGATGAATTGTTCTCTGAGTTAGAATTACATGAACAGACTAACTGCAATCTGGTCGAGAAAGGTATTGCCTTTGTTGCAGGTAAAACTGGAAGGACAACTAAGAAGAAGCCTCAACCTGAACCCGAGTCCAACTCAGACTCAGGCTCAGAAGACGAAGAAGGAGATCGACCTAAGCTGGTCCGACTGGCAAGAAACTACTTCAAAGAACTGAAGAATCAAACCAACAAACGGAAAGTCAGCCGAAGAAAGGACGAACCAACTGAACCCGCAAACGAAAAGAACAAGCCCAACGTGACCTGCTACGAGTGCAAGAAGAAGGGTCACTACAAGTCGAAGTGCCCGAACCTAAAGGAAACCAAGAAGAATAGAAGGAAGAAGGCACTTCAAGCAACGTGGGACGAGTCCTCCGAAGAAGAAGAAGAAGAGGTCCCATAATCAAACCTACTAGCACTAACTGTCTCAGAAGAAGTCGAGACCGAGTCAGAATCAGAACAAGACGACGGCAGACTGACATTCTCAGAGGACGGCGAAATCAAGGTAAGTGGATTTACTAGATGTCAATTAAATGAACTAATTTCGTATCTTTCTCGAGATTTGGCGAAAGCTAAACTTTGAGTCGAATCCCTCCGACAGGAAGTAAAACTCCTGAAAGAGGGAGCTGTCCCTAAACCCTTAACCGAGAAGGTTCAAGAAGGAACTCCTACTCAAGTTGAAAAACTTGAGAAAGAGAACTCCTCCCTGAAAACTCAGGTTAAGGATCTTAGATCAGCTTTAGAACGATTCACTTCTGGTTCCAAGGGTCTTGACATGATTCTTGGAAAGCAGAAATCAGTTCTAAATCGATCCGGATTTGGCTATAGAACCAAATCTAGACAAAGATCTTACTTTGCTGTACTGAATCAGTCCAGAAGTAAAGTTCAGGCATGGGTACCTAAACTGTACCTGAACAAACCAACTGGATCAAATCAGTATTGGATCCCCAAGGACAAGATTCACATCTTACCTAATCATTACCGTGGCTTTAGTCCAGGGGGAGCCAAATTAAAAACTATATTTATTGTTAGATAAAACTTAATTCTTGATTGTAATTTGCTTGACTGATTGTTTATTTAATTTCTGCAATTTACCATGCTTAGACTTAGGAATGGTTAGTATAAGGACTGAACAAACTTAACTGAAACTTGACAACATAGTATTGGGTGGCGGTGAGATGATAGTACGTTAGGGAAACCAATTCTAATAAAGTTAAGTATACTTGGTCTCTTTAGACTGGTGAAACTAACCGAAGCTACCGATCCAAAACCCAAACTAGTTAGACCAGAACTTTTCGGAGATTAATTTTGAAAATGAAATTTCATTAAACGGCTTTGTCAAAGAAAGGGTTGATGATCCAATAAGGCTACGGCCAAAGAAGGCCTAGTGCCTCGCCAAGACCTGGAAGTCAATTTTTGAATTTCAAATTCAAATCATTCTTTGTCAAATTCAAATCTAACACAAATTTTCAGTCAGGTATAGATTCAAACATTTCTTTTCGAAATAAATTTAACTAATTTCAAAAATTAATTTGAGATTTTCTAAATAAAAATTAATCTTTCAAAATAATTTTACTTATCAAAACCTGTCTCACAAAACCTATAAGGCTAACGTGATTGAAAACCCTAGATTCAGTGAGACAGAAAAATTAAAATTAAAATTCCTTTAAATACCCATATATTGTGGTCTAATCCAGCAGTCAAACCATGGTCAACATAGTCAAACCATGGTCAACGTGGTCAAACCATAGGTAACATAGTGAAACCTTGGTCAAAGCAGTCAAACCATGGTCAAAGTCATCAAATCATGGTCAAACCAACTAAACCATGGTCAAACAATGACAAGACATCAAATTTGTCATTTCCTATACACTCCGGGCGCCCGTGACTCCTCGGGCGCCCCCCTTGACTTTACCTTCTCTCACGGCATGACATTTGACCAGGGCGCCCGGAACCACGCGGGTGCCCCCACAGCAGTCAAAGCAGCAAAAGCTGCAAATTCAGCCTTGACTAGGGCGCCCGGAACCACGCGGGCGCCCCCACCACAGTCAAAGTAGCAAAAGCTGCAAAGTAAGCCTGACCAGGGCGCCCGGGCCACTCAGGGCGCCCCCAACAGACCTAGTCACTGCCTTTGGCAGTGACCACTGTCCCGGGCGCCCGGGAGCTCCCGGGCGCCCCCAATGACCTGTCTATATAAGGGCATCCGAACCCCCTCTTCTTCCCACACCAAAAACCTTCTTCCTTCCTCACTTCCTTTCTTCCAAGAAGATCAAGTGACACTTGTGCTTCCTCAATCTCACCATGCCTCCCCGGTATGATTTATTTTATGCATTTAGAATTATTTTCTTAAATTCTTTAATGCATTTAGAATTATTCCTTTCTTATGCCTCTTGACTTAGAAAACGTCGAGCAAACCAAGCGAACCCCGGTGCCGAACCGAGTCCCGACCCTAGGTTCCCAACTCTAGAACTATGTAATAAGTTTGCTCGAACAACTTACAAGCATATTAAAACAAGCTATCTTAATAGACATTTCTTTACCCAATCATGTCCCTTAGCCATGAATATTATAAACTTCTATCAATTAGACAATCTAGTATTCTGCACTCATACCATCAACGAATCCTTATGTGCAGAATTCTACAATAACATAGTTCGACAAGACAATCTCATGTTTGTCACCACTGTTCAAGGAATACCTTTGTCTATCACCCCTACCTTGTTAAACAGATTCCTTGGACTACGACCCTCCCAGTCCACCTTTTGTTGCTATCCACCTAGGAATCCTCCATTTGATCCTCCCTACTCTCACATTACTTTAGACACACTCCACTCCTATTTTTATAGGGAAGCTAGACTCCTCGCAGATAGACGATTCCAGTCCGTTGACCTTCAGGCACAGGACTACGCCCTGTACAGAGTCCTGGTCCGCTGTATCCTACCACTCTCCACTAGAGATGTCGCGACCATGCGACCTTTTCATGCCTTCCTTCTGTATGCTCTGATCCATCACCTTGACATTGACATTGGACTTCACATGTTTCATACTATTCTGCATGCGTCCAGTGTTACGACCCAGGGACGAGTGCGCACTCCATTCTGCCACATCATCACCTCCCTCCTTCATCACCACGATCGTGACATTACCGTGGGTGAAATAACCACGATGACCGATTTTGATGAGATAGGATTTAGGAACTTCTCTTTAGCTGGTCTAGAGGTACGGTCACCGGGGTTTTGACCTGGAGACGACAGCGAGCTGGAGCTCCGATCGACTCAGACGAGGAGGTAGACGTTGACGTTGCAGATCTGGCAGCAGAGGCTCGAGCACACATAGACGAGCCCCCTCCACCGACACTCTATGAGAGAGTGACACGGCTGGAGACACAGGTCCAGAGCCTCCGAGAGGAAGTGGAGGCGAACCATGATGAAGACATGGCAACAAATCTAGGCTACTACACCAACTATATGAGTGCCCTTAGAGCTGAGATGGAGGCCAGAGACACACAGTATCACGAGATGATGACACTATTTCGATCCTGGCAGCCAGGCTCCTCTGATCATCCCGGTCCCTCGTCCTAGATTTGATTAGCATTGTACTAGTAACTATTTGACTACCCCTACTCGGTAGGGTTGACTTATGCCTGACTTGTATGACTGTGTTGGTTTTCTCCTTTAACCACCTGACTTATGGAGATGACTACTTGTTTATCTTGACTACTTGATTATCAATTAGGATTGTCCTCAGTAGAATAGGTTAACTCTACTTTTGATTCTCTTACTGCTTTACTTGATTTAAAAATCAGTTTCTAAAAGAATTTGAAAAACTGTCTTACTTAATTTCAAAATCAATTTTTTTAAAAAAAAAATCTTCGAATTAGTTCTATTTCAAAATAACCCCCTTTCAAAACTAGGGCTTTTTCAAAAATGGACTTAGCCTAGGCCCTAACCCTAGAACTGCATGCACCTATAGATTTAGAAGCCAGCATCTCACAAGCACCTTAGGGTACTTTTGATTAATAACCTAGAATGGGTTGAGATGCTTAGGTCTTTGCCTTAATTCAAGATGCTTTAAGTCAGTGCATCTGCAGTAATTGGGGCACTAAATACAACTTAAACAGTAATCAAGTTAAGTGTCAAGTTTAGAAAATCTAACTTGAACAGATCACTTAACTTGACTAACCCTAGCGAAAACTACTGTTTATAACAGTTAATAAGTAGCTAATTGGGTTAGACAGGTCCCTAAAAGAGGAAATTAAAACTAATTTGGTTTAATTCTCATGAATTGGTTCAGTACAGCAAAATCATGCAAATTATTTTACTTTATGCAATTTAATTACTCTGTTTCTGCTATATTTATTTGTGTTTGATATATGGCAAAGGGGGAGAGATAGGAAAGGAGAGAGTTTAAAATTTTTTGAATTTTTTTTCTCAAAATTTCAAACTCTATCCTTTATTCAAAAAGTACTTAATTAAACTTTTCAAAAGTACTAAGTTTTTCAAAGTACTAAGGGGGCGTTTGGTTTGCATTTTCCAGTCTGTTTTCCATTTTCATTTTCTGTAGAAAATGCGGTTTTCTGGAAAACATGTTTGATTTGCATTTTCTAGCTTTGTTTTCCAAAAAAACACAGCGTTTTTTGGAAAACTGGAGAATGAAAAAAACTTATTTTCCAGAAAACTAGAAAATGTGATTTTCTGGAAAATAAAAATGGAAAATGAAACAAACCAAACGCCCCCTAAGTTTTTCAAAAGTACTAAGTTTTTCAAAGTACTAAGTTTTTCAAAAGTACTAAGTTTTTTCAAAGTACTAAGCTTTTCAAAACTTTTTCAAGTACTTAAGCTTTTTCAAAACGTCCCTAAGTTTTCCAAAACTTTTCAAAAGTACTTAAGTTTTTCAGAAGCACCTAAGCTTTTCAAACTTCACTAAGTACTTTAAAACTTAAAGTTTTCTAAACTTTTTTTAGTACCATAAACTTAAAGCTTTCAAAATCTCTTTTGGTACTCAAACTAAAGTTTTAAAATCCTTCTTAAACTTAAGTTTTCAAATTTGTCTAAATAAACTTAAGTTTTCAAAATGCTCTAAGTATTTAAACTCAAAATTCTCTACAAGTGTCATTTTTTTGGAAAATACATCGTTAAAACTTAAAATCTTCTAAGTAAAAATCCAAACTTTAAACTTAGAATTTATGGTCGAAAACCCCATGGACTTTTGAAAAATCTAGGGGGAGATTCCTTCCAGGGGGAGGGAACAAAATTTTTTACTTGTTCTGTTTAACTTAACTTTTTGAACCAGGGTTGTCATAAATCAAAAAGGGGGAGATTGTTGGTGCAGAAAGCACCCAAGTCGAACCTGTGTTTTGATAATGGTAAAAGGGTTCAAAAGTTAAGTCTTATTTGTTATCTAACATATTACTCAAGTGTGCAGGGAAAGTCCTAGCAAAGGACCGCTAGGCACTGGCGAAGGAATGCCAAGGTAAAAAGTCCTAGCGAAGGACTGCTAGGCACTGGCGAAGGAATGCCAGGGTAAAAAGTCCTAGCAAAGGACCGCTAGGCACTGGCAAAGGAATGCCAGGGTACTGAAGCCCTAGCGAAGGACTGCTAGGCGCCAGGCGAAGGACAGCTTGGGACTGAAGTCCTGACGAAGGAATGCTAGGCACCGGGCGAAGGACAGCTTGGTATCCAAGACCTGGCGAAGGACCGCTAGGCAAAAGTCCAACCAGAGGAGCGGTTGGCATCAGGTACATTCTCCCGAGAGGAGTAGGTGAGGACGCGTTCCCCGTCGAGGGAACAGTAGGCGTCGGTTCGACCTAGGGCTCCATTTAGGAAACCCAAAGTCAGAACCAAGACAGCTAAGGTTGTATAAACTAACATCTTATTTCTTTATGGTGTTTTGGACTAACCTGGATGCAGGACCGAAGGAACGAGTGTCTGCAGCTCAGAGAGCCTCAAAGGAGTGAGGCAGCAGCTGACCAGGGCGCCCGGAGTGTCCCGGGCTCCCCCAAGGTGAACACAAAACACATGAAGCAAAGGCAGGCTTCGACAGCTCATGTTCGGGGCGCCCCACTGCTCCCGGGCGCCCCCAGCGCTCTGGGTGCCCCCAGTGTAAGCCAACGCAGCAAAAGCCAGCGAAGCCAAGGGATAAGATTTGACCCAGTCAACCCGGGCGCCCCCAGCATTCCGGGCGCCCCCATCAAGATCTGATCCCGAGTTTGAAGGGATCAGAAGCTGACCGAGTTAAAGTCGGATCGGCCGACACGTGGGGGGGGGGGGGCGCCCCCGACGTTCCGGGCGCCCCCAGGTGCTATAAAAGGGCCCTCGACCCCAAGGCTTCGAACAACAATCTTTTCAACGCTTCTACGCTCTTCTGCTCCCGCGCTCTGCTCCGGAAACCTCCCAACTTGAGATGCAAGCGCCGACGACGTCCCTCCGCTCCTAAAATTCAATCTACACCGGACGTCGGTAACGAAGAGCAATTTTTCTTTTCAGTTTACTATACTACAATTGTACAACTCTTGTAAACTGTTTTTGCAAACATATAGAATTGCCCGCAGAAAACGGTCAATGATCGTGGGCCTTGGAGTAGGAGTCGACCTAGGCTCCGAACCAAGTAAAACTACCTGTGTTCGCGATTGTTCTCTATTTCCACTGCGTACTTGCTCTAATTTTCATCCGAAAAGCGTTTAACGATATTCACCCCCCCCCCTCTATTGTTTCTCTCGATCCAACAGAATGTCTCAGCTATGATCCAGCCAATGCCTCAGAAATGCAAAGACTCAGGGGTTTTCACAGTACCGTGCGTAATTGGAGACTGCATGTTCGAGGATGCTATGCTAGACTTAGGAGCCTCCATCAATGTCATGCCCAAGTCAGTGTTCATCTCTTTAGGCATTGGACCATTATAGCCTACTGGGGTGGTGATAAGTGTTATTTTGTTGATCATTTCAGGTTATTAAATCCATGTTTGACCCATATTTTACTTGTTTAATCTTGCATTTATGCTAGGTTCTAGAAATTACTGCTATTTTGGACTTAATTATAAATATCGATACATTTGAATTATTTTACCACTAAATTGTTGATATATTTTTGTAGGCATGGAAGGATCATAGACCTAGGTTATGCTGGGTCAAATTCGAGTCGTAAGTGGACCCGAATCGAGTGATCAAGCTTCAGACAAATCTGGGTCGTCCGATTCAAAAACGGCTAGATCTGAGCTATCTGGGAACTTCTGAGGCAATCAGAGCTAGGGTTAAGGCTGATCAAGCACTGAGGTCAAGATATGAGATTTTCATCCAAATCAGAGATCATTCAACCGTTGGATCAAGCTCATAGGGCTCTAGACTGTCCATTCAAAGATCAAGTTGATCTGGGCCATCCATTGCAAATCTGGAAGATCCGAGCTACCCCGAGGCAGATCCTGACCCTTGATCAACATCTAGTAGTTTTGGTTCAAATCGGATGATATCCAACCGTTGGATTGAATTAGGCAAATCTGAGCCGTCCGATTCAAACTATTTAAATCAAAAAATTTTCCCCAGGTCTCAGCGTCGCGTCTTCACCGCAACGCCTTCGTCTTCGATTGTTTTCGAGTTTTTCTTCAAGCTTTACTTCATCTAAGGGGCGCGACCACTCAATTCTTTCATCAGATCAAGTTCTAGGTCATTGGGAAGATCTCTCGGTGAAGTTCCAACTCGAATTTTGCCCAAGAAACAGAGCTGAGTGAGGTTTCATCAGCTCTGCCGTTTGTTTCCTTTGGATCGGTTGTGCACCATTTTCATCCACCTGAGTAGTTCAGAGGGGTTCCCTGGAGTGCTAGGACAATTCCCAAATCATTATCGCAATCGGGCGCAGCTGGATTGAAGGAATCAAATGGGTTTTCAGATTGAGCAGAGTTGAGCTTGAGTTGATTCGCAAAGTTTGTTTTCCCAGCGATTTGTGGAGCTTACGGGTTCGAGGCTCACCCTTGTGTGACGGCAAGAAGTTCTTGAGCTAACAAAGGGATTGAGGATCAGTTACTTAGTGAATTTTCAATTATTAGTTGTAGTTTTCGATTTCTGCTAGCATTTCTATTTTTGAATTTCTGTATCAGCTGTTTTAATTTACCTTTCTGAATTGGTTCTGTCTTAAGTAGTGTTACAATTTTGCAAGTTCATTAGATAGGTTGTTTGTTAGTGAGCAATTGACATTAATTTTAGTTTGCTTCGCATTAGTTTCATTTCTGCAATTTCCGTTTAGCTGTTGCGTATCAATTTTGCGTGTAAGCTTCCTTGGCGTATCAGCTATGTTTACCTGCGTATCACTTAGCTTTTCTGAATTGAGTTTGAACCTTAGTTTTTCCTCTGAATTTACATTGCAATTTGCTTCAGTTACATTGCATTTGGGTTCAATTGTTGCGTATCAGCCGTTATTTCTGCTAATCAGGTTGTTTTTGTATCAGTTTCCCTTCGGCAGTGCTTCAGTTTCCATTTATGCAATTTAGGGTTTAATTCTGCATGATATTTGTTTCTGAAACTCAGCTTAATTGCCTGTGTATCAAGTTATTAGATTTTGCCTTGTATTGAGTAAAGAATCAGACATTGATTGGTACCAAGTAAGTTCAAGTGAATTACTGCACTTGATAGCAGCTTCCATTGGTATTTGGTTTGTGCCTGAATTCTGATCTCCATTTCTGCACTTGAGTTCAGCTCTGAATCCTTGTTTGACTTCCAATTTATTTTGACTTTCAATCCTATTTTCTGCATTCTAGTGTGCATTTCTGCAGCTTGCCTCAGTGAAGTTTCGGAGTTGCAGTTCCATTGCAATTGAAACCAATTTGTTTTTGCATCTAGCTTGTATCAAGTTTAGTGTTCATTTCTGCAATTAGATTATTGTATTCTACATGAGTATCAGCCGAAGATTCAGCCCACCGTATCAAGTTTTGTTGCCTTGGTTAATTAGGTTTTCCATTGGTGGAGTTCATTAGTTGTCACTACTTCGTTTAGTTCATTTAGTAAAGTCATCTTTCTTTTCATTGAGTTTTCATTTCTGAATTGTAATCCAAACCCAGATTTTATTTGAAACCCAAAAATATCAACGACACATAAACTCGAGCTCAAATCAAGCACTCTCAACTAGCCCTAGGAAAAATACGACCTGTGGCCCCTTTACTACGTTTTCATCTTTGCTAACAAAAAGGGTTTCCAGCTTTACACATATCTAAATTTTGAGACCCATATTTGTGACACCTAGTTCTGGCATCATCAGGTGGTCATTCAGTTGGCCAACTGCAGTTTCGCTCATCCAGTTGGAGTCATAGAGGACGTATTGGTGAAAGTCAAGGATTTGATATTCCCAGCTGATTTTTACATCTTAGATATGGAGAAGGACCTAACCTCAAGCTCAGCTCCATTAATTTTGGGACGGCCATTTCTGAAGACGGCGAGAACCAAGATCGATGTTCATGCAGGGACACTCACCATGGAGTTTGGGGACACAGTGGTTCAGTTCTCCATCCTTAATGCAATCAGATATCCCGCTGAGGATCATTCGCTGTTGGGCATTGACGTGTTGGACACACTAGATTCTGAGGAGTCAGATGGCACAGATTCAGATCTAGCCGACACAGAGGATTCAGATGAGGATGATGATGATAGTGGTGGATCAGCTTTAGCCTGTGACACTATCCAGTTGGATGATGCTGAGGTGTCTGCATTGGAGGCAGGTCCTAAAAAATTGCTTCCCTCAGTCCTGAAACCCCCAAAGCTTGCTTTGAAGCCCCTACCTGAGCACTTGAAGTATGCCTACCTAGGAGAGAACGAGCAGTTACCAGTCATCATTGCTCAGCATCTTGAGCCAGGTCAAGAGAAAAGGCTACTAGATCTTCTACGGATGTGTCAGAGGGCTATTGGGTGGACCATTGCAGATATACCAGGGATTAGCTCATCTATTTGCATGCATCGGATTTTCTTAGAGGAGGGTGCAAGGCCGGTGAGACAAGCCCAGCGCAGACTCAACCCACTTATTCTAGATGTGGTCAAGAAGGAGGTAACAAAGCTACTACAGGCTGGTATTATATATCCTGTCTCCGACAGTCAGTGGGTGAGTCCAGTGCAGGTGGTCCCGAAGAAGTCCGGTATCACAGTGGTGGAGGGCAAGGAGAATGTTTCGATTCCTGCTAGAGTGCAGAGTTCATGGAGAGTATGGATAGACTACCGGAAGCTGAATCAGGCTACGAGGAAGAATCACTACCCCTTACCATTCATCGACCAGATGTTGGAGAGGCTTGCTGGTAGAACACACTATTACTTCTTGGACGGTTTTACTGGATACTTTCAGATTCATATTGCTCCAGAGGATCAAGATAAGACTACTTTTACCTGCCCATTTGGGACTTTTGCATACAGGAGGATGTCATTCGGATTATGCAATGCCCCAGGTACCTTCTAGCGATACATGGTAAGCATTTTTTCAGATCTTTTAGAGCATTGCATGGAGGTATTTATGGATGACTTTACTGTATATGGATCCTCTTTTGATGCATGTTTGGATAGCTTATCTAGAGTTTTTGCATCGTTGCATAGAGATTGACCTTATACTTAATTATGAAAAATGTCATTTCATGGTTGAGCATGACATAGTTTTAGGTCACATAGTCTCTCGGAAGGGTATCGAAGTAGATCCTGCAAAAATTGATTGTATTACATCTCTTCCTTATCTCGCATGCGTGCGGGGCGTTCGCTCTTTTCTTGGCCACGCAGGTTTCTACAAGCGATTGATTAGAGATTTCAGCAGGAAAGCCCTTCCTCTTTCGACCTTGCTACAGAATGATGTGGAGTTTCATTTTGATCAGCAGTGTAAGAACGCCTTTGATCACTTGAAGGCGGCTCTCACATAGACCCCTATTTTTCGGCCCCCAAACTGGAGTTTACCATTCGAGCTGACGTGTGATGCATCAGATCATGCCGTGGGAGCAGTGCTTGGACAGAGGGTGGATGGAGCACCGCACGTCATTTGTTATGCGTCTCGGACATTGGATTCTGCTCAAGCCAATTATACCACAACTAAAAAGGAGCTTTTAGCCATTATTTTTGCTTTGGATAAGTTTCGTTCATATCTATTGTGCTCACATGTGATTATTTTTTCTGGCCATGCAGCTATTAGGTATCTCTTAAAGAAGCCGGATTCGAAACCAAGATTGATTCGATGGATGCTTCTGCTTCAAGAATTCGACGTGGAGATACGCGATAGGAGCGGGAAAGAGAACCTAGTTGCTGACCACCTGAGCAGGATTGAGGGGGCGACAGATCCTACACCCATTGCAGATGTATTCCCACATGAGCATCTTCTACAGCTGCACGGTAGTATGTCATGGTATGCCGATATCGTTAACTATTTGGTTGCCCATGTCTTTCCTACACATTTTTCTAGAGCTCAACGTGGTAAATTAGCTAGTGATTCTAAGTATTACGTGTGGGATGACCCTTACCTTTGGAAATTTTGCAGTGATCGGGTAGTTAGGAGATGTATCCCTGATTGTGAGTTCCAGTCAGTACATTCATTTTGTCACACACTTGCATGTGGGGGTCATTTTGGTTCTCAACGTACTGCTAGGAAGGTTTTGGATGCAGGGTTGTATTGGCCTGCCTTGTTTAGAGATTCTTACCACTTCCATAAGACTTTTGAGCGATGTCAGCGAGTTGGGAACTTAGGACGTAGGAATGAAATGCCTCAACAACTCATGATATTTTTACGGGATTTTTGATGTTTGGGGTATCGATTTCATGGGTCCTTTTCCTGTTTCATATGGATTTATTTATATCTTGTTGGTTGTGGATTATGTGTCTAAATGGGTGGAGGCAATCCCCACTACAACTAACGATTCATCTATTGTTGTGGATTTTGTCAGGACTCGCCTATTTTGCAGGTTTGTGGTACCCAGGGCGATCATCAATGATCAAGGGTCTCACTTTTGCAATAGGCACATGAAAGCGCTTTTGAGCAAGTATGGAGTGATCCATAAAGTGTCCACCCCGTATCATCCTCAAACAAATGGATAAGCTGAAATATCAAATAGGGAGATTAAGCTTATCCTGGAGAAAACTGTAAGGCTAGACCGAAAGGACTGGAGCAAGAGACTAGATGAAGCGTTATGAGCCTATCGGACTGCCTACAAGACACTCATTGGGATGTCTCCCTACAGGATTGTGTATGGTAAGGCTTGCCATCTACCAGTGGAGGTGGAACATAAGGCTTATTGGGCAGTTAAAGCTTGCAACATGGACTTAGAAAAATCTGGGCAAGAAAGGAAGTTGCACCTACAAGAGCTCGAGGAACTAAGATTGGAAGTCTATGAGAGTTCACGCATTTATAAAGAAAAGACCAAGGCTTTCCACGATAAGAACATTTTGAGGAAAGAGTTTCATGTGGGAGAAAAGGTGCTTTTATTTAGATCTAGACTCAAGTGGTATCCAGGTAAGTTGAAGTCTAGGTGGGAGGGTCCTTTTGTTGTTACTAATGTATTTCCCTTTGGTGCTATTGAGATACAGGATATGGCAGGCACGACCTTCAAGGTGAATGGACATCAATTGAAGCATTACCATGAGGGCATGGAGGGAACAAAAATGGAGAGTGTAGACTTGTACCATGCGATCTACCCGACTTAGAGGGGAGTCCGTTCTTTGCTTTTTCATTTTTGTACATACATTTTGATTTTCTCACAATTTATTTTTGTTGGTTGTAAGTAGCACTTCTCTTAAGTTTTCCTATGCATTGGAGAAATCATAAAGTGAGAAAAATTATTTAGATCATTGAGTCATGGATATCACGCCTTAGTTAGTTCTCAACTTGTGTATAGTTGTTGGTTGGTGAAAGATTCTAATATTGGATTGAGCATGATTAACGTTGTTCCTAGTGAGGACCACCATGCCTATTATCGATCTTTTCTTTTGGGTGAAGGCACTCATGACAATTGATACTCTAGAACTTACTTTACTTCTTTTTGAAACCATAGTAACATATGCATGGAATGAATATGATGAAGGATATCTCTTTTACCATCCTTTGAATTCTTTTCCTTTTAAATTCTAGCTGAATAATTCACTTAACAAGTTTATCTTCTATCATGTTTGCTTGTCCTTCTTCCTTGAGAGTTTGGTAGATGACTGGATGAGTTATTTTGCTGAGACGACCAAATCCAAGTGTGGGGGAGAGAGTAAGCTTATTCTCAAATATCTTAATGATTTTGTAATGGTTCATGAAGATTGGTTCACCTTCTTTGCTTTTTGGTCTTGAATGGTGAAATCGGTTGAGCTGAAATTTGGAATTGAATGTTGGAGGCACTCTGATTTTTCTTGCACGTGTTGAAGTAAGGATTGTTAATTATCTGAGGCGTTGAAGATCTGCTTCATGATATGATATAAGAATGAATATTTTCTAATGGGTTTGGTTTGGATGGAAGAAAAAGAAAAGGAATTTTAAGATTGGTAATTGGTTTGAAAAAAAAACTAGAACTCAAGTAGGAGATGGGAATTGTGAAGATGAAGATTGTAGTTGGAATAAGAAGGAATTGAGTAGTGTTGAAAAAAAAAGAAAAGAAAAAAAACTGGGAAGAAAAAAAACTGGTAGTATTGAAGCTGCAAGGAAATTCTTTATGATTCAAGCTGGATTAATACACTCACAATTCTTGAATCAAGTTTGTTGCTGAATCTGTGGGATTTTGCTGTTCACTCATAGAGGAATCAAGTTGTCAAATTCAATGAGGAATGGTATGCAAGATCTTGTGTCAGAAAAGTTTCAGAAGTAGTAAGTTCAATGATGCTAAAGGAACTAAGCTGAGTTGAACCCTTAAATTTCTGAAGTATTGATGGGTTGGTGGACTTGTTCTGGGGCTGACAGAACCTGAAGTATCAAACTGAGGCATTTACTATTTGAGTGCTAAGGTATGACCTATTTGCATAAGAGCTTGATATGTATTTTTGCTCTACCAATGCTAGTTAATGCTAGACATGGTTGTGCTGTCTAGAACCTGCTTTGAAATCAGTATGTTCAGGTTTCTGCTCACTATCAGAATTGTAGCATGTCTTCAGTAGTTTTTTGCTTACGCCCTTACACTAGAACTAGCCTAACTTGCGAATAGCTTCCAAGTCAACACACATTTGGATATGGAAATGAAGTGCAACCCCATTGATCCCTGCATCAAGATTTCTTAAGCTGATTGCTTGCCAAGTTCTGGAGCTTGAAAACTGAGAATTCTATTGAATTTGATTTACTCATAAGGAATTTCTTTGAAATCGTGGCATAAGGAAGAGTATTAGATGGAAGAGGAGTTTGATTTACTCTCTTGTTCTATCATTGATGAATGGTATTCTTTGCTTTCCAGGTTCTCATGCCCTACTAGGATTTGTTCTTTGTTGCACCTCGTGTTGGGTAACTCATCAAGCTTATTCTTCCAACGCTCTCACTCGTGCATTTAATTTCTTTCCCCTTCCAATTTGTTTGCTTCACTTAGATTCTCTTTAACTCCATTTCAATTCTTAATAAATCCTTTTAATTCATGTATACTATGCATTTACAATGGTGGAGAAGTAGAAAATGAGCAAGCATATGGTAGTGAAATGTTATGAGTAGCCTCGAGTGGAGCTCCACTACTTATTGAGTTCTGAGAGTTAGGGATAGTCCTATGAGAGTTTCATGCTTGATCTATTGACTTGGATGAATTCACCACTATCAATTGGCTAGTGTGAGATTGGAATTGATGTGGACTTGGTTCCAAAAGGCTTAATGATCTTGAATAATTACCACTGGGTGGTTTCCTCCATGTTAGGTAAACTTGCTTGAGTCAATAAACTTGGTTTTCTTTTTGCTCGAGACATGCAAAGAGTAGGTGTGGGGGAGTGATAATTAGCAATTTGATGGATAAATTTTGTGTCGTTAGTGGGGAAATTTGGGGCTCTGGGGTGTATTTGTTTATGAAATGATGCATAATTATTAATAGGATGTATTTTCATTAGTTAATTAATTTTCCTGCATTTTCACACTCATATTTCATTCTATTGAATTTTTGGACAGCTTGTGCATCATCGGATCAAAAGAGCACATCCGGGACAAAGATGGATCCATAAAGAACGACATCAGACTCAAATTTCATTCTGTTGGAGCCCTGATTGGTCACCAGACCAATCAGGGGAGCTCTGATCGGTCACCAGACCAATCAGGGGAGCTCCGATCGGTCACCAGACCGATCAGGGAAGGCCTGATCGGTCCAGTGACCGATCAGAAGGAGATGGCACAGAAGAACTCAAAATTTTAGCTACTGATCAAATCCTGATCGGTCACCAGACCGATTAGGGAGGTTCCTGATCGGTCCCCAGACCGATCAGGGACCATCCAGACCGATCAGGGGTCACTCAGTCCGATCTGTAGCTGTCCAGAGCGGTCGGAAGAACTGGTACATCACAACCCTCCACTCGGATCTAGCATGGAAATAGAGGGAGATCTCTTGCAAGTAATCTCGGCCACTCATCAAGGGAAATCAAGGGTGGAAAAGAGAGGTAGAAAAGGAAGCTAGGGCAGCCAAGGGAGGGCATCACGGACACACGCAGCTGAGGAGGGAGGGAGAAGTTTTTCACTGAAGCAGCCATGGGAGAGGGGTTTCTTCTCTGATCGGCAGCTTGGAGAGGCCTTCTTTTTCGACTCCGCAGTCCATTTCCTCTTCTACTCTGGCCGGGAAGCGATCGGCTTCATCGGAGCAGAGCTTTCTTCCACAGGACACCCGATTTCAGCTTTTTTTACTTGTTTCTTCTTGTTTACTGGCTGTAGAACATCATTTACATTTCTTTTTCAGTTGCTTTTGAATTTCCTCATATTTTCCATTTTAGAACAGAAATCTCCAGCTTAGTTTCACATTTCCAGCTTAGCTTATTGTTTTTACAGCTTATCTCTTGTAGAAAACTGTCCATGTTTTTCAATCTTTTACTGTTCGAATGCAAGGTGCTTGTTGAATGGCTTCAATTGAACCTATGCTTGATGATGGAAGGGATTGTCGTTTAGTTAGGATCTCTAGATAAAACCCTGCTGAAATTTCCTAGCTTTAAATGTTCTTTTGCTGTCCAAAACAATTAGTTAGCTTGATACCTCAAATCTGAATAGTGAAGACTAGTAGGTAGAAGTTCATAGCTAAGTTTAATTGTTTTGTTATCTGCAACCCCAAGAAAACATGTTTTGTTTATCCAGCTTTTATTTTTCTACAATTTAGTATTTTTCATAGACCAAAGAAGTGCATGCATCATATTGGGTCCTTGAGAGATGATTCGGTTCAACTACTACTACATAATTGCTTGAAACGAGGAAATTAATTGAAACCGTAACGCGACAAACACGGGAATCACCGATCACACTTCAGCCAGATGTGACCTACGAGGAGGTACCTATGCGGATTCTGGACCGCAAAGATCATTGCTTGAGGAACAAGACAGTTCGGTTGGTTAAAGTTGGTTGGCAGCACCATTCTGATGAGGAAGCTACTTGGGAGCTCGAGGATATGATCAGAGCTCGCTACCCTCATCTGTTTACTTGAGATGTGTATGGTTGAGTTGCATTATGTGTTGCATTCAGTATTTATATTATAGCTGAGTTGTTGATATTGGTTGCGGTTGACTAGTATCTGTTGTGGTTGACTAGTATTTGTTGTGACTTACTAGCGAAATTTGGGGACCAAATTTTTGTTAGTGCGGAGAATGTTAAATACCAAAAATTTAAGGGTTGAAAAGGTAAATTTAGAAAATTAAGGGCTTAGTCAGGATTAATAGAATTTGGAGGGCCTTTTTACAAAAAGGCCAAAACTATTTAAAACCCTAAAACATCTTCTCCCGAATCAGTTTTTTTTTCTTTCTCCCGATTCCTCATTCCACCCGACGCCGCCTGTGGTTTCTACCCGATGCCCCCTCTCACGACTCTCTCTTCACGTGAAAACCTTCACCTCTTCCCCTCTTCCGCCGCAACCCTCACGCCACCTGAACCCGTCGTCACCCTCTTCCTCCTTGCGATTTAGGCCGGCGGCATCACCACCTCTTCGGCGACCCTCTCCTTCACTCTTCCTATCGTCATGACACCGATCGCAGTGGACTTGGATCTGAGTTAGGAACTATCGCCGGCACCAATAAGGTAATTATTGTGAGGAGCTTATTCCTATTCTCTGGATTAGATCATTAGATCCATTCTGTAGTAGAGGTGTGCTAGGGGTTGTTTGGATTTCATTGTCGCGGTTCTGTGCCCGAAAGGTGTGCTTTCATATGGATTTAATTTGTAGCTTATCTTTGAAATTGTGTATGATCAAATTTGTCCAGGGCAGTTTAGAGGGCTTTGTTGCTTGTGAGCCTATGCTTGCGCCGTGATATGAATTGGAGTTATATTGACCTAAGTTGTGGTATGTATAGATTTATTGAGTCTATAGAATGGTATTAGTAATTGGATTAATTATGGGCTTAATGGATTATTGATGATTAAGCCATTAACTTGATTAAAATCTACTATCACATATTGATAGGGTTGATAGAGGTAGTGATGTCTAGATTTGTCTAGATCTATGGTTTAATCGATGAAATTATATGATTAAAGAAGTTGTATTTAGTGTTAAATTATAAGTATGTTTAGTATAGTTTAGTTATTTTAAATTGCTTGTATAAATAACTAAACTTTGTCCTCGATATAGGGCACTGATTGTGGTTTGGTTTTCTGGACTGGAGGGTTCTCTCAGATATTTTGCGAACTATAGATTGCGGTGGGTACTTCTCCTTTGTACTCGTGTAGTTCTTTTATCTTAAAGCATGGTTGTTTATGCTTAAATAGGTTGCTTGATCTTGTTCTTTGCCATTAATTATTTATTGTCGCCGTTGATACTTTCTTCGTTGATCTTCGAGTATTCAAAATTCCATATCCGTACAGTCTCCCATTAGATTTCTGTTCTATAAAGTACCGCTTGTACGTGAGTACTTAGAGGTTTATTAAACACAATTAGGTTTATTTGACATTAGAAATATCCTACCTAGTAGTGTAGATGCATAATCGTTGGTTTTCGATACTTGGTTGGTTGTCGCTGCATCGTTGATACTTGTTGGATTTTGTTGCATCGTTGTTTCCCGATTGTTCGTGCATCTTGTAGCATGCCCCATACCTGCACTTGCATACTAACGACTGTTGGGCTTCCATATAGTTAAGCCGTCGTTAGTCATTTAGTTGCTAAGTTCACTCAACCACTTATTGTCGTGGTAGTTGCTAGAGTGCGAGCAACTGTCCTGTTATACCACACATGTTGCAGTTGTAGGCAAGTAGTGACACCCTCACCGTTGTGTTTGAGGGATACTAGAGCTGTTGATAGCTCCCTCTTTATATCGGAGTTTTGGAGTAGTTGGCTCCCCAGCATCCTATCCACTCAACCACACATATCTGTGGTATTCGTTGGAGTGCGTATAGTTGTCACAACCCTACCCACTCAGTCACACATATGTGATGTGTTGGTGGCTTGACTGGCATCAGGGGTGACACATGTCATTGCATCATATGCATTTATTGCATTTATGCATTTTCTTGTGCTTGTTGCATTAATATGAGCTATGGTTGCTGTATTTGGTTGACATGCATGTATATATTGGTTTTATGGTTGTCACATTGTTTTATACATGCATAGCTGTTATTTAATTTTATACCATATTGTTTTATATATGTTATGCAGATTTAGGTATTCTCATATTTTTAGAGACTGTACCTGTTGATTTCCCTACTTGTTTTATCTTCATTATGCCATGCTATTGTCTATTCATATACCTGCTGAGTTCGCCCGGACTCACCACCCCTACTTTTTTTTCTTTTTGTTTCAGATAGCAGGTAGTTGCATTTCTTGGAGTCAAGAGAGGATCCAGTTGCCAGTCCCACAGTATTGAGTTGGTTTAGAGATTTGGTTTACTGTCCATTTTATTTCTGCACTACTTTTATTTTCGCAGTTGTTTAATTTGTCTTAGTAGAGTTCTGTTTATTTCATATTAAGCTGGTACGTTTCTTTTGGACGATCTTTGGAGTTTTCTTTTTGTTTGTGATGGCTGAGCCATCTAATTATTATAAACTGCGTGGTTGTGTTTATTTTCTTTATTTTTGTGATGCTAGCCGCTTGTGGCTAAGCTATATTGGTGAGGTGTTATGTATATATGCTCCAACTTGTCCGCCGTACAGGGGAGATTCTGTCAGATTTTCGAGTAAGCATGTGCATCTGGGGGCATGACATTTGGATTAGGTTCTATTTGAATTCTCGATGTTTTGTTTCTTATTGTAGATCGAAGAGAGATAAAACTTTAGATTGTATGTGTTGTTTGTAAACGTGTAGGGGTTTGGTATGTTTCTTTTGTTTGGTGTTCTCTGTTCAGTTCAATTTTTGTGTGATTAAGGTTGGATGGCTATAGGGGATTCTGTATGTGGATTGAAGCTTGTTGCCGTGAGGATTGAAGTTGAGATGTGTTTGATCACTAGGTGGATGCGATAGGGTTGCCTAGCTGCTGATTGTGTTATGGTTTGAGTTGTTGTGAATTTTTCTAGGTGTTCTGTTCTTGTGTTTGTGATTAACTCGGTTTGGTATTAGAGTACAAACCTTAGGCTAATTGAAAAGACTGTAGTAAAAAGGATTAGACTTGATTTAATTTTTAATATTTATTTAGCTACATATCATGTGTGATTTTTAGCTAAATAATTGTGTTTTTGATGCAGGGCGTTAACTTAGTTTCCCTTATCGCGGATATTATTTTAGACGGGAGGTTCTCGACGCTTGCGAACTATTGGTGCAGGAAGTACCATATCGAACCTTGTTTTGATATTGGCAAAGGATTCAAAGTTAAGTACTATTTGTGGTCTAATGTGTTCACTGAGTGTGCAGAAAGAAGTCCTTGCGAAGGGCAGCTGGGCACCTAGCGAAGGACTGCTAGGCATCGAAATCCTAAGACCTGGCGAAGGGCTTCTAGGCATCGAAGACCTAGCGAAGGGCTGCTAGGCACCTGGCGAAGGGCTGCTAGGCATCGAAGACCTGGTGAAGGGCTACTAGGCACCTGGCAAAGGGCTGCTAGGCATTGAAGACCTGGCGAAGGGCTGCTAGGCACCTGGCGAACCGGAGGAGCCGGTTGTCAAAAGGTAAACTCTCCTGAGAGGAGTAGGTGAGGACGTGTTCCCCGTCGAGGGAACAGTAGGCGTCGGTTCGACCTAGGGTTCCATTTGGGAGACCTAAAGTCAAAACCAAGACAGCTACGACTGTAAAAAATGATCTAATATTTTTGCCTTGTTTGTTGTGGAACTAACCTTGGATGCAGGGACCAAAGGAATGTGTTTCTGTAGCTCAGAACGCCCCAAAGGAGAGGGGCAGGCACCTGGGCTAGGCACCCGGGAGGTCCCGGGCGCCCAAGGTCAAAGCCAAACAACAGTAAAGCAAGAAGCGCTTCGAATCAACACTAGGCTAAGCCCCCGAGAGGTCCCGGCCGCCCAAGGTCAAGGCCAAAGATGAGTCGAAGCAAAATCAACCACAAAGCCAGCGGACCCAGTCAAACTGGGCGCCCGGGAGGTCCCGGGTGCCCCAGTTAGCTCCAGAGTCGATTCGAAGGGGATAAGTGCTGACCAAGCTTCGGATAGAAGTTCTCGGATCTGAAGGTACGTGTCAGGCGCCCCCGACGTCCCAGGCGCCCCCAGGAGCACTATAAAAGGGGCTCGACCCCTAAGGCTTCAATAACACTTTTACCAACGCCTCCAAGCTTTTCGTTGAAGCGCTCTGCTCCGGCAAATTCCATTCTCGACATTCCAGCGCCGACGACGACCCTCTGCTCCGAAGTACGATCCGAATCAGGGCGTCGGTAACGAAAAGTGTAATTCATTTACTTACTGCACTATTTTTGTATTAAATCTGTAAACCTTTGCGCGAATATAGAATTGCCCGCAGTAAACGGTCAAGGACCGTGCGCCTTGGAGTAGGAGCCGACCGCGACTCTGAACCAAGTAAAATTACTTGTGTTCTTTGTGTGTTTTAATTTCGCTGCATTTTCTCTTTCTTATCCGAAAAAGTTTTCACGATATTTACCTCCCCTCTATCGTGTTTCTCGATCCAACAAGTGGTATAAGAGCGGGGTAGCTCAAATTTGGTGCAACCACCAATTTGAGAGTTTTCTTTTCGGATTTACGAAATTTTTAATTTTATTTCTTTTCTTTCTTGTTAATCGAGGTTGGTGCAACACTACTCGATCTTTTTCGCTTTTAAATTCTTATTTTTTCAATTTTAAATTCTTATTTTTTCACCATAAGTCAGAATTGATAAAACGATCAATTTTTAAAAATTTGTCATAAACTTTTTTCTATTATTTTAATATTTTTTCTCAAAATTCGTGCTACCTTAATTCGAGCAAATTTTCTCCCAATTATTGAAGTCGTACTTTTTCATCATTTTTCAGAATTGACAAAAGTAACATTTTCAAAAAATTTGTCATAAATTTTTTATTATTATTTTATCTTGAAATTTGTGCAATAATTTTTGAGCTAGTCTCTTTCTCTCTCCCGCACTACTAATCCAAGACCAAGTCTTAGTACATTTTTGGTGTTTTTTTTGTGTATGAGGTTAAACTAAATGGCTAACCAAGAGTGGAACAGTACCCATCCACCGCTATTCTCCGGCGAGAATTTCAATTTTTGGAGAAATCAAATGGAGTCCCTTCTGAAAACCCACATGGACTTATGGTTGATCATCCAAATGGGGTTTAGATTCCCCACAGAAGATGGGATAGCACTCGCCTGGGACAAATTGGATGAACCAACACTCAACATGATCGAGACAGATGCAAAGGCGACTGCAATCCTACAATGCGGGCTAACAAAAGATGTATTCAAGCAGATTGGACCATTCGAATGTGCTAAAGAGATGTGGGGAAAACTGATCAATCTACACGAAGAGAGCTCCGATATTGAGATCTTAGAAGAGTTAGCACCCGACTTCAAAAGTGACTCCGAATCTGTACCAGACTGTGAATTCGAGCCAGATTCAGAAGACGAATTGACTGAGACAAAATGGTAACCAGTTTCGAATTTTTTTTTCAGAATTACAATTAAATAATCAGACTGATACTGTAATGGTCGAGGAAGGTATTATTTCTAGTGCAGGGAAAGCTCCAAGAGAACCACCAAAGAAGAAGCTTCAACCTGTACCCGAGTCCGACTCAGACTCGGAATCAGAAGACAATGAAGGAGATCGACCCAAACTAGTCCGATTAGCTCGTGATCATTACAAGAGTACTGGACAAACGATCGGGAAAGGTAAGTTTTCAATATTTGAAAATCCAATATTTATCTCAAATAACGTGATTAATTCGTATAAATTAGTTAAGATTAATACGTTAGAAAACTTAATTCACAACCTTGCTGATTTTAAAAAAAACAGAGTTTTATTTCAATTATAATATAACTTAGATCATTTTTGTCATGTTTGCTTGTTTTTTTTTTTTTTGCTTAGAATTAGGATTGACTAGTTTAAGGACTAAAGAGTAACTTAAAACTTGAAAACCTAGTATTGGGAGGAGGTGAGGTGATAGTACGTTAGGGAAGCCCTTCTAATAAGGTCAAGTATGTCCTACTTGGTCTGTTTAGTCTGGTGGAACTAGCCGAAGCTACCGATCCAAGACCCAAGCTAGTTAGACCAAAATCTTTCAAGAAGTAACTTGAAGATGAATTTTCTATAAAAGACTTTGTCAAGGAAAGGGTTGATGATCCAATAAGGCTACGGTCAAAGAAGGCCTAGTGCCTCGCCAAGACCTAGAAGCCAATTATAGAAAACCAAATTCACTTTACTATTGTCAGATTTGAATCTAACACAAATTTTAAGTAAATCTTAGATTTAACACTAATTCAAAGATAAAATTAATGCATCTCACAAAACAATTAAGGATATCCTGTTTTGTCACTCAGAAATGGGTGAGATGCTTAGGACCTAAGAGTTTAGTCCAACCCAACCAACCTTACAAACTGAATTGATTTCAGCTTTTAAAATTCAAATTTAATTCAACTAAACAACTTTTAAAATTCAAATTTAATTCAACTAAACAACTTTTAAAATTCAAATTTAATTCAACTGAACAACTTTTAAAATATAAATTTAATTCAACTGAACAACTTTTAAAATTCAAATTTAACTCAACTGAACAACTTCAAAATTCAAATTTAACCCTCTAAATTAATTTTAAATCCTTAAAAAACAAATTTATCTGTTAAACTAAGAGTTAATGTTTCAAGTCATTGTACTCAAAATTAGGTCTCTTTTTCACTTACCTGAAATTTATTTCTTAACATTTACTTCTTTCCTTTGCCATTATACAAATTCTAGAAAAATAAGCATGGCAAAAAGTCACCTTGGGGATTACTTAGGATATTTTTAAGAAAAATGTCTGCAGTCCGGGCTCTGATATGTATAGTGTTTCAAACTTAAGTTTTTTTTTAAAAAACCTTCTATTATTTTAAATATAAAATTTTGCCTTTTCAGTTCTCTATATTAACTTTTTCAAAAAGGAAAAAGAAATTATGTTTCAAATCATTAAAACAAAATATTTTGTTTGGTTTTCTTCTCTTTTTGTTTGAATCAAACCCCAAGACTCAGAGGAGGATTAACTTGTGGTCAACAAGCCTCCTAGGACTGTGTCATGTTTAGGGGGAGTTCAAATTAAAAGAAGAAGTTTAAAAATACTATGTTTTCAAATAATCACTATATTTTTCGAAAATTGTGCTTTACAAAAATCATTCATGTTTTTCGATAGCTATGCTATCATTTTAAAATATGTCTTTCAAATACTCAGTTTTTCAAAATGTTAATATTTCAAAATTCAATTTAAGAATTGTGCTTGATTCCCTTTTGATTTTGACAAACCCTAAAGACACAAAGGAAGTCTACTTCATGATCTACAAAGGACTCCTAGGAAGTGTCAAATTTAGGGGGAGTCTAAATCGAAAGAAATTATTTCTGATAATTATTTTTCAAAATTATCAGATAATTCTTATAATTTGAATCAAACCTTAAAACTCAGAGGAAGATCACTTGTAGTCAACAAGCTTTCTAGGACTGGGTCAAGCTTAGGGGGAGATTAAATTAAAAGAATTATTGAGCATTTTCAAAATTATATGTTTTCATGCACTGCACGTTTAAAATCCTGTTGAAAACATAAATAATTTTTATTTCAAAATACTATTCTTTTGAATCATTTTGATTATATATACCATCACTTTCAAAATTTTGCTTGACTTTGGAATACTTTTAAAATCATTTTAGAATACTTTTGAAAATAATACTTACTTGACTTTGAAAAATTTTCAAGGACACTTAGGGAAATGTTCTTGTAGTTAACAAGGTCTCCTATGATTGTGTCAGACTAGAAAAGAAACCAAGTGATGTAAAGTATTATGCTCTCAAAATAACATTAAAATTAATCTTCAAAAGTACTTATATTTTTCAAAAATGCATAATCTTCAAAAGTACTTATATTTTTCAAAAATGCATAATCTTCAAAAGTACTTATATTTTTCAAGAATGCATAATCTTCAAAAGTACTTATATTTTTCAAAAATGCATAATCTTCAAAAGTACTTATATTTTTCAAAATATGCATAACATCCTTCAAAAGTACTACTATTTTTCAAAATATAATGTTTTCAAAAGTACTAATACTTTTCAAGGCACTAATGTTTACAAAGTACGAATATTTTTTTTGTTTCAAAAGTGCAATACTAACGTGTTTCAAAGAACAATCTTTTCAATCTTGTTCAAAGTGAAAATGTGTTTCAAATTTTCTTTTGCAAAACATTTGTTGAAAGTATTCATCTAAATGTACTATTTGTTAAATGAAAATCTTTTTATGAGTACAATCTTTTGAAAAATCTTTTCTAAATATAAGTTTTTCTAAGGCAATAGTGCTCTAAGTGCGTGAATTTTCTAAAGACTTGCCTACAAAAACAAAATATTTTTTCAAATTGTACAATACGTTTCAAAGTGGAGTTTTGTTAGTGCAATTTAAGCTTTTTGCTATGCTTTCAAGAATTATACTAAGTATTTTTATGTTTTCAAAACTCATAGGCTCTGATACACAAACTTTTTCCTTAAAACTTCTTTCAAAATATGGTTTTCAAAAGTTCTTTATTGATATATGGCCAAGGGGGAGCTTTATGCAATGTTTCAATTTTGCAAGGTTTTGAAATATTCTAAAATTAAGGGGAAGAGTTTCATATTAAGGGGGAGCTTCATGAAAATCTCTTTACTTAAATTTTCATACTTCTTATTTTTCAAAACATAATTTTCAAAACTTCCAATCAAAAGTATTTTTTTTCAAAAAGTTTTGTAACATGTTTTGTTTGAAAACTATTTTTCAAAAAGTTGTGAACTCCTTTACTTAAATTTATTTTGGTAAAACTCAAAACTCTCTATTAGAAACCTTGTTCGCCCATGTATGTTTTTGATATATGTCAAAGGGGGAGGAAAGGTCAAAGTTAAGTATTTTATAACACAAGTATTCAGGGTTTTAGGGGGAGTATGAGAAATAAAGGTTCGAGGAATTTTGTAACCCCTAGCAAAAGGATTTTTTTCAAATCTATTCTGTTCATAACTGCTATACTTCATTGTGTTTTTACCTTCTTTTATTAACTGTTATAAGTTTTTACTTAACTTTGAATTGGGTTGCATAAATCAAAAAGGGAGAGATTGTTGGTGCAGGAAGCACCATATCGAACCTTGTTTTGATATTGATAAAGTATTCAAAGTTAAGTACTATTTGTGGTCTAATGTGTTCACTGAGTGTGCAGAAAGAAGTCCTGGCGAAGGGCAGCTGGGCACCTAGCGAAGGGCTGCTAGGCATCGAAACCCTAAGACCTGGCGAAGGGCTGCTAGGCATCGAAGACCTGGCGAAGGGCTGCTAGGCACCTAGCGAAGGGCTGCTAGGCATCGAAGACCTGGCGAAGGGCTGCTATGCACCTGGCGAAGGGCTGCTAGGCATTGAAGACCTGGCGAAGGGCTGCTAGGCACCTGGCGAAGGGATGCTGGGTAAAAGTCCAACCGGAGGAGCCGGTTGGCAAAAGGTAAACTCTCCTGAGAGGAGTAGGTGAGGACGCGTTCCCCGTCGAGGGAACAGTAGGCGTCGGTTTGACCTAGGGGTCCATTTGGGAGACCCGAAGTCAGAACCAAGACAGCTACGGCTGTAAAAAATGATCTAATATTCTTGCCTTGTTTGTTGTGGAACTAACCTTGGATGCAGAGACCAAAGGAATGTGTTTCTGCAGCTTAGAACGCCCCAAAGGAGAGGGGCAGGCACCTGGGCTAGGCACCCGGGAGGTCCCGGGCACCCAAGGTCAAGGCCAAAGATGAGTCGAAGCAAAATCAACCACGAAGCCAGCGGACCAAGTCAAACTGGGTGCCCGGGAGGTCCCGGGCGCCCTAGTCAGCTCCATAGCTGATTCGAAGGGGATAAGCGTTGACCAAGCTTCGGATAGAAGTTCTCGGATCCGAAGGCACGTGTCAGGCGCCCCCAACGTCCCAGGCGCCCCAGAAGCACTATGAAAGGGGCTCGACCTCTAAGGCTTCAATAACACTTTTTCCAACGCCTCCAAGCTTTTCGTTCAAGCGCTCTACTCCGACAAACTCCGTTCTCGACATTCCAGCGCCGACGATGACCCTCTGCTCCGAAGTACGATCCGAATCAGGGCGTTGGTAACGAAAAGTGTAATTCATTTACTTACTGCACTATTCTTGTATTAAATCTATAAACCTTTGCGCGAATATAGAATTGCCCGTAGTAAACGGTCAAGGACCGTGGGCGTTGGAGTAAGAGCCGACCGCGACTCCGAACCAAGTAAAATTACTTGTGTTCTTTGTGTGTTTTAATTCCGCTGCATTTTCTCTTTCTTATCCAAAAAAGTTTTCACGATATTCACCCCCTCTCTATCGTGTTTCTCGATCCAACACGAACTTCTATATCGAGGCAGGTACTTTTGACTATATTTGTATTAGATATAATCACCTCTTGTGCATAGTCCGATATAGATAGCAGTAGGAATACCTGATACTTCTATTTCTGTACCCTTTCATTCGGTAGTTGTATATGTTAGTTTTACTGCTTACTGTTCTTTATTTCTGTGTGGATTGGTTGTATGTACAGTTTAGCTTATACCTTATGCTAGGGTTTAGGTTATGGTGCATACCGATTATCTGGACTACTACATATCATGTAGATGACAGTAAGGATAGATAGTGGTTGATGGATGGGATAGTGACATGCATCATCGTTGCACATAGCATAGGTGGACGACCTTTGACTCCTTGGAGGTTGAGATGGGTCGTCGAACGTGCTACTGGTGTCGGGGTATATGTAGGCGACCTTTGACTCCCTGGAGATTAAGATGGGTCGTCAGACTTGCCACATGACCTATCATGTAGTCCCAGTTCCACTCTTCGTTAATGGATTATAGGCCACGACGCTGTGACAGGTCCCCTATTCTGTCTGAAGATAGTTAGGGATGAGGGAGCGTTACTTTTCCTTAGGGCGAAGTACGTTCCGATCTGAGACCCTGCTCATTTGGTTTCGCGTGATGCGCGACGGTGGCCGACTGGCGTCAGGGGTGACCCATGTTGCATTATGAGCATGCTTTGCATCTCTGCATTTGGTTATGTTTGCTGCACTTGGTTGCTATATTTAGTTGACATGCATGCTATTGGGTGTGGATCGACACAGGTAGAGATGAACTCCCTTTTTATGGTTCAGTTCTGTATTTCTTTTTATTGCATTTATCTTTAGTATGGTGTTAGATGGTGACTTACTGCTAGTATAGCTTTCTATGCATATTGGACTATATTCGCTAAGTTCTTTGGACTCACCTCGTTAGCCTTGTTTTTCTCCTTTCAGGATGATCGACTGGAGTGCCCAGCAGCCTGCCCCAGTTTGCGTATTTTTGAGACGATTTCGGGATTGTCTTTGTATTTTGATGGTGGCACATGTTGGTATTCTTTTTCTGTTCATTTTGTCTTTTCATTTCCGCTGCTGTATTTTGCGTTTTGATGTGTCATTTGTCACGGTGGTATACTTGTACTTTTGTGTGCCATGGAGGCCTTTGTTTCTTTTTGTTTTGTCGTAAGTCGTACCGGTACACAACTTTTATCGTCGTTTCCATTTTCTTTTCATTCAGTGACTTGTTGCAGCCCTATAGGTTGCGGTACAAGCGGGCTGAGAGAGTCGTAGAAGTTAGGTTTTCGAATTGTCCGTTGAGTCGAGGGAGTAGCAGTTCGGTCAGTATCGGACGGGCAGCTCCTCGGGGCGTGACACCAATATAGCGACAAGTCTGAAAGCACTAAAACTCGATATGTCTGAGAGTATATTAGTGCATTTCGTCTTGATATTTCTGCCTGCATGGTTCACTCCTTTTAAGATATCGTATAATACTCAAAAGGAAAAGTGGATATTAAATGAGCTTATTGCTCAATGCGTGCAAGAGGAGGGAAGACTGAAGATTGAGACATCTGAGAGTGCTCACTTAGCATCTGATTCTCAAAGTACGAGCAAGAAGTGAAAGAGGATCAATAATAAAGGAAAAGAAAAGCAAACTGCAGATTCTGGAGGCAATGACCATAAGGAGCACAAGAAGTAGGATAATGAATCCACTTATTTCTTTTGCAAGAAAAAAGGTCATATGAAAAAAGACTGCCTCAAGTACGCTAATTGGCGTACATAGAAGGGTAAACTTCTCAACTTTGTTAGTTCGGAAGTAAATTTAGCTATTGTACCCACTGACACTTGGTGAATAAATACTGGTGCTACTACTCACATAAGTATTACTATGTAGGGTTGTATCAGGAGCCTACTTTCGCTTGATGGTGAAAGATACATCTATTCGGGGAATGGAAAGAAGGCTGCAGTAGAGTTTATTGGTGTTTTTAGGCTTTATTTAGGAACTAATGTTTATTTGGATTTAGAGAATACATTCATTGTACCGTCTTACAGACGGAACTTAATTTCAATTTTTTGTTTGGACAAATCAGGTTATTCTTGTTCATTTGGAAATGGAATATTTAGTATTTTCTTTAATTCAGTTTTGATTGGCAATGATTCCTTAGTTGATAAGCTTTATAAATTAAACACCTTTACTCCTACGGTTGACAATGTAATAATGCATAGTCTAGGTACAAAACGTAAATTGACCAATGAGAGTTTTTCCATGCTATGGCATAAGCGTTTAGGACCTACATCTAAACGACGTCTAGAAAGGTTAATGTCACATAGAATTCTTTATTCCCTTTACATGTTAGACTTTGATGTTTGTATAGAGTGTATTGAGGGGAACACAACTAACAAAAGGAGCAAAAGAGCTAGTCATTGTAGTGACGTTTTGGAGCTAATATATACGGACATTTATGGACCATTCCCTAAGGCATCTTCGAATGAACACACATATTTTATTAGCTTTATAAATGACTATTCTAAATTTGACTATCTGTACCTTATTCATAAGAAGTCGCAATCTTTAGACATGTTCAAAATTTTCAAAGTCGAAGTTGAACTTCAACTACGTAAGAAAATAAATCCGTTCGATCTGACCGTGGAGGAGAATATTACAGTCGATATGATGGATCAGGTCAACAACATTCAGGTCCTTTTATAACTTACCTTGCTAAGTGTGGGATTGTGCCTCAATATACCATGCCTAGTACACCCAGTTAGAATAGTGTAGCTGAGCGTCACAATCGAACCTTAAAAGACATGGTGAGAAGTATGATGACTTTCACTTCTCTACCGGAGTCTTTGTGGGGTGATGCATTCAAGACTGATGTTTACCTCCTTAATAGAGTACCTAGTAAGACAGTAACAAAAACCCCATTCGAGATGTGAATGGGTAGAAAGTCTAGCATTAAGCATTTACACGTTTGGGGTTGTCCAACTGAGGCTAGGCCTTACAAGCCTAATGAAAGAAAATTGGACTCAAGAACTGTTAGCTACAATTTTGTAGGTTACTCTGAGAAATCAAACGGGTATAAATTTTATGATTCCTCTAATAGATCCTTCTTCAAAATGGGAAATGCCAAATTCATTTAGGACAGTGGGAGTGATAAAATCAAGGAAGTATCTTTTGAGGAAAGCGTTGGCGATCCTCCTATGGTCACTACTAGTGCGATCAATAGTGGTATGATTACTATACCACACATTATGGATATTACACATCCAGTGAGCGTAGTGAGCCAAGATATTACTATGATATCTCCAATGCAATTGGAGGAGCTTACCACTAAAATTGAGGTTTTGTCTCATATTAATGAGCAAGTACCTCAATCACCTCAAGCACAAATGCCCTTAAGGCGATCCACAAGGAAACGGAGAAGCACGAATTCTCGTAATTATGTTTATCTCCAAGAGTATGATTTTGATAGGGTTGGAAAGTGATCTTACATCTTTTCAAGAAGTCAAACAATGCTCTAACCCTGAAAGGTGGATTAACGCCATAGAAGAAAAGTTGAAGTCTATGGCAGACAATGACGTTTAGGAACTTGTCGAATTGCCTGAAGGTTTGAAACTCATTGGCTGTAAATGGATATTTAAAACCAAGCGAGATTCAAAGGGCAATATCGAAAGGTATAAGGCTCGTCTTGTTGCCGAGGGATTCACTTAAAAGGAAGACATTGATTATAAGGAGACTTTCTCACCTATATCGACGAAAGACTCCCCTAGGGTAATCATGACACTTTTCGCTCATTTTGATTTGGAGCTATATCAAATGGACGTAAAGACTACATTCCTTAATGGAGACATAGAGAAGTTTATATATATGGCCCAACTAGAGAACTTTGAGTCCTTAGACTCAAAGCACCTAGTATGTAGATTAAAAAAGTCCATTTATGGTTTAAAACAGGCGTCCCGTTAATAGTACCAGAAATTTGATCAAGTGGTTACCTCATTTGGATTTAAAGAGAACCCCGTTGATCAGTGCATATATGTCAAATTCAGTGGGAGCAAGTTTGTTATACTTGTTCTGTACGTGGATGATATATTGCTTGCGAGCAATAATAAGGGTTTGCTGCATGAAACCAAATCATTTCTAACTGGTAAATTTGAAATGAATGATCTTGATGAAACATTTTTTGTTCTAGGTATTTAGATCTATCGTGATCGTTCAAGAGACATTCTTGAACTTTCACAACAGGCCTATATTGAGAAGGTGCTTATAAGGTATGATATGCAGAATTGTACACCTGATGACACACTTGTGTCAAGAGGTGACAAGTTTAGTTTGTAACAGTGTCCATGACTTAAACTTGAAATAAAGGAGATGGAACAATTCCCATATGCGTCAACAGTGGGAAGTCTCATGTATGAACAAATTTACACTCAACCAGATATAACATTTATAGTTGGGATGTTAGGCAGATATGTTAATAACCCAGGACCGTCATACTAGAAAGCAATTAAAAGAGTGATACAATATTTGCAAAGTACTAAAAGATAAATGCTCACGTATCGAAGGTCAGATCATCTAGAGGCGATTGATTAATCAGACTCCGATTTTGCTAGATGCTTGGATAGCAGGAGGTCCACTTCAGGTTATATCTTCATGTTTGCTGGAGGGGTTATATCTTGGAAGAGCGTTAAGCAAATGCTAGTAATCACTTCTACTATGGAGGCAGAATTGGTAGCATACTATAAAGCATCCAATCACAGGATTTAGCTGCGGAACTTCATCACAGCATTGTAGATCGTTGATGACATTAACAGGCCATTGATGATCTACTGTGATAATAAAGTCTCAGAACTTTATGCCAAGAACAACCGTAGTTCGTCAAAGTCCAAGCACATCGATATCAAGTTTCTAGCAGTTAAAGAAAGAGTTTAGAGTTGTCAGATCATGGTAGAGTATATCAGCACAGATTCCATGTTGGCCGATCAACTCACGAAAGGCTTGGTGCCTAAGATATTTCATGCACATGTTGTGGATATGAGAGTTCTTATGGGAGAATAACTCATCTAGTGAGTCTGTATTTGTTTTATTACTTTATGTTAATAAAGACAAACATTTTATTTTGATTATTGTACATACTTAAGGTTCAAAATATTAATGGGAATTCATATGTTTGTTTGATACTCTGAATATGATATCATGATTTACTGTTGCTATTTAGCATTTGGTGTTTATAAATATGATACAAATTCCTTTTGGAATCATAAAGTTTGGATCATGATTTGCTATTGCAGTTTAGTATAAGGTATTTGCAAATATGATCAGACTCTTTTGGGTCACTTTGGACCAGTTGAAAATTGATATATACTGATCATATTTCATGTAATTTCCACTCTATATATCTGCATCTTGATTTATGTCGTTAATGACATTGGTATTGTGATTACTGTTGGGGCTTATTACGTTCATATACAATAGCTATTACCTCTTTAGTCCTATACTAATGAAGTTAATGGACTAGATTGTTTATAGGGGTATCTTGTACCCATAAAGTTTGATATCAACTAAAATTTTACTTGTATTTAACATACAATTCACATATAGCCCAAGTGGGAGATTGTTGGATATTGTTATCTCTATTAGGTGGGCTTATTTGTAATTTACACATGTAAATACAATCTGAGCCCTTAAAGTAATCTAACATATGTTTTTTGAGTTTTGGATTATTAAATGTGGGTTCAATATATAGAACCCTTTAGATCAATCTGTTATTATCTATGGACTGATAACAAATTAAATTTCTATATAAAGGGGAGACCCCCAAGGGTTTAGGACATTATCTTGCCTAGTTTCTTGTTCCCCATTGACAAGAAACTTTACGGTGTCGTCAACACTAAGCCCCTTGAAAGATCCTTCTTCTTCTTTCCGCTGCATCTTCTTCCATAGGAATCAAGCAGATGACGCTACGACAAGGACAATGACTCTTCAATTAGGTTCATTGTCATTCAGTTTATATTTTATTCTTGTTAGCCCATGATATGATGAAACAATAAATCCATGCACATATATCTTGTGTTTTTTCTTTCGAGTTCTTATTTATTTTTAGAATTCATACGGTTAGTAGAAAACACAATGTTCTATCAAGGTAGACTTGACCACGGGAGGGATCCATACCGGTCAATGGGTCGGGACCTATTTGTTGGGACCGGTGCGTATGGCTAGAGGGGGGGTGAATAGCCGATCACCCACTTGATTCGCCGGTTTCTTCCTATACGTGTTAGCAAGCGCAAGCGAAAACTTAAACTACAAACTAAATCAATGCTAACATCAAACCTTTACGTGGTTCAGAGATGATACTCCTACTCCACGACTGTCCGTAAGGTGAACGATCCCGATCCGTTGGTGGATGAGTCCTCGGAAGACCTCCGGCTAGCTCGTGTCGCTCCTTGTGGGTGGAGAAACCTCACCACAAACTCTCGATAACACCTGAGCACTTGGAGACTACTAATAAGATTTACCCAAGCTTATAACCTTTGCCCAGCTAAACCGAGCTCTCATAAATAGAGCTCGACACTGTTTCTGCCGTTACCAGTCAACTGGTGGCAACACCAGTCGACTGGTCTGATGGATCGTCTTGGGGTGCTAGAGGGGGGGGTGAATAGCACTTTTTCGATTTTGATCTCTACAATTTGCGTTAGCGCAGCAGAAATAATATGCAAATGAAAAGATTAACAATGCTAACAACCAACCGTTTACTTGGTATCCACCCAGATGGGTGACTAATCCAAGGATCCACGCCGTACACCAGTTCCACTATGAAAAATTCTCCTTCAGGTGGAGAAATCTTTACACTGGTGATCTTCCTCTTTTCAGAATATAGTAGAATACAAGAGAGGAAGTAGAGTGTTAGTGATATGAGAAAAGTGTCCTAAGGCAATCGCCTTATGATTGTAATAATTTATTTTAATAAATGAATATTCACTATTTGAGTATACATGTTTATGTATTTGATTGAGATCTTAAACTCATTTACTGAATGTCCACAATACAATTCACAGCATGAGAGAATTTGTAATGAATTCACAACTAGTGATTATCTCTACATGTGCAATTGTGAAGTATTGAAATTGTCCCTAGTCGATGAATTGATAAATACGGACACTATCAATTCTGTTGAGACTAGCATGGGTTATTCTCTAATCAGCTGATTCTCACTGGCTGATGACATTGGGATGTCCGGAGATAAACATGAATGCTAGTTAAGGGAACTAGTTTATTGGAGTGACTGGCTGTAAAACTTCATATGGTAGTCTACATATAGATATGTCAGTGAAGTTCTTACTGCAGCTTAAGTGCGATGTTCCTTTGACTTGCGGTGTTCAAGTCATCTTGGTCATGGAGACTTATACTTTGACATCTTAAGCAAGCATCTCCAAGGAGGTGTGGACCCAGGATGATTGGGCATAAGCCGAAGTGCCCGAAGATATTTGAACAGCCTACAAAGGATTCACCACTCCTTGCGAGGAGATGTATACCCAAGGCCTATCGTCGGATTGTTACTCGAAGCCTCTGGCCAGAGCATGACATGTTCAGAGTATGAATCTCTTAAATACATGAGAGTAATTAGAATCCGTACGACGAGAAAACGTTACTTGGGCTAGGTGTGACGTAGTCAGCCTAGTGGAGACTGACACACATAGACCATGTCCTGAACCAAGTGGGTATAAGATGGTGAAGGAAATGGGGCACGATTCATTATAGCTGCTGAAGTGTTTCAGAATTGTTTCTGAGGTCAACCGTTGATCTTTCGATTAATTGGGGATTATGATGTACTACTAGGTGCCACTCATGATCGTTCTATAATTGATTAATTATAGACGACCAACATAAATTGAAAGCCTATTTAGTCACACGCACTACGAGTAATCCGAGGGATTTAAAACGAGTTGAAAATTAGATTTTCCAATCAAGAGAAATTAGGTTTGGTCGAATATGAATTTTTCAGAGACGCATCGGAAGCGTAAAATAGCTAAGTCTTTTGAAGACTTAATAGATGAATTAAATAAGTTTAATTCATTGGGGCGTGACTTGGATGGGCCGGCCAAAGAGGGTCTCCATCCTCTTTGCTTGGCCGGCCACAACAAAGGGAGAGAACCAAGTTTTTGGTTCAATTTATAAAATAAACCAATTGTGTGGTTTGTTTTATAAAATTATGGATGATATAAATTTTTATATAATAAACCAAGGTTTTGTTTATTTTTTATGGAAATTAAAATAAACCATGGATTGGTTTATTTTATTTTATAAAATCAATCATGGATTGATTTACCATGATAAGAAAATTTATTCCATAAGAAAAAAGGAGACTTGGTTAGATTTTTATCATGAATTAAAAAATGATAAAACTTGACATGATGGAATAAGTCATAGAAAATTTATTCCATAAGAGACTTGGCGGTTGAGAGGCCACTATATAAAGGACCCAAGGCAAGGCTTGAAAATCAATCCAAGTATTCTTGCCTGGGCTCTCTCCCTCTCCTCCCTTCTTTCTCTTGGCCGACCATAAGGCTCTTCTCCCTTCTTCTTGCCGTGAGCACAAGGAGAAGCACCAAGGCGACAAAGCTCTTCCGTTGGGACAATCTTTCTCTCCGGCCATTATCACCTTGGGATTGGGCGCAAGTCATCTTCCTCCTTCTCGCCGGAATTGTGATTTCGGCCAACCTTGGTAGTGAGTTTTTCCGATGTGATTACTTCTCTCTTTGTTTTCTTGTCGCGTTCTCGGAGAATCTAGTAGTTCTCGAGAACATGAAACTCATGGCTTTGCGAAGTCATCCCGAAGATACTCGGCGTGGACGCGAATAGAGGCGAAGCTTCCGAGGGACGCTTACGGTTGGATCTCGTCCCTTCCTTCGAGTTACGCGAGGTAATACGTAAATTAGTTTACATTTCTGCAAAATTTTAAATATATGATCATGTCTACACAAGATAAAGTTGCATGCTTAGATGTGTGGTTAAATAATTTGAGAAATTATTTATGCTAAACCTTCCGCTGCACGTAATTAATTTATAAAATTACGAACCCGCATCCATGTCAACATGCACCCGGTCCCAACAGTGGTATCAGAGCCGGTTAGTGTTCGACATAATCATATAATTATTTTTGCGGAAAACTTTGTCATGATCTCAATTTTGGAAAATTTTCCAATATAATTATGGAAACTTTCCAATTATGGTAAATTTCCGATTTAGGAATTTCAAGGTTTGGAAATCCTCATGAAATTTCGCAAACTTTTGAAATACCTTTGTTTCTGAAATTTTATGATAATTGTGAAAACTTTTCATTTTTGGAAACTTTCCAATTTTGGAAATTTCCTATTTTAGAAATTTTCCAATTTTAGAAATACGTAAGTTTTCTTTGTACCAGAAACATACAATTATTCTGAAAACCTTTTATTTTTGGAAACTTTCCATTTATGGAAAGCTCGCAATTTTGGGCACTTTCTTTCAAGAAAGTCTAGACAAATTATGGGAATATTAATTGGTATTTAAATTCATAATTGGAAATTAAATTATTTACAAAATTCTTTATTTTGGATTGAGCCTCGGGGAGCCGTCCAATTTAAAGTTAGTTGTTATAATTAAATTTCCTAAATTGAATTTAAACTGTCAAATGTTTAATTTGGATTGAGCCTCGGGGAGCCGTCCAAATTATATTATCAATAAATTCTTATTTTGGATTGAGCCTTAGGGAGCCGTCCAAATTAAGTTATTGATATTAATTTTCCATAAATAAAATATGTGATCAAATCTTGGAAATTTTGAGGTGATTCTCAAACGATAATTTCTTTATTTGATTTATGAGGTGATGCTCTTACATATTATTGTCTCCAAAATTAATTAGAAAAATTGTTTCCTATAGTGTATATTTCCTTAAATAAGATTTTCATGAAAATAATATGTGGTTGAATTAAGGGAATCTGTCTCTTAATTTAATAAGATTTGATTTAGAGAAATCAAAGTCTTAAACATATTATTTCTGAAATTGATTATGATAATTTAGGAAATTGTTTCCCAAAACAATTTCTTGAATAAAGTATGAAATTAGAATTAGGAAATCCGGTTCCTAATTCAATTAATGAGACTTGATAAATTAAGTCACATACATGTAGGACCGGTGCCGTCGATAGAGGGGGGGTGAATATCGACCGTTAAAATCTTTTCGGTAACTTCGTAGAAAACTTTCATTCGTTCTGGACACAGAGATAGTAGCAGCGGAAAAGCAGTAGAACGAACAAAAACAAAAGACAGTTTACACGCGGGGTTTATTTACTTGGTTCCCGACCCCCCAGGGTCAGTACGTCCAAGGCCTATGTACTCGGCGTGAGTCCACTATTGGTCTCCTTTCCGGAATTTCTGGAGGCGGAGAAACTCGTCTTACAGTACAGTAATTGCAGTCACAAATATAGAAAACTAATTGCAGTATAATTAAAGCAAACCGAACAGAACAAGTTTGAAGCTCGGCCAATCTGGACCTTCGAAGTGTCGCGCACTTCCTCCTGGAGCTTCCCGGTCGTAGAACCTCGTCTTTAGCGCGTTGTCATCGATCAGAATGATCAGAATGGCTTGTAGCAGTTGTGTCTGAAGCAGAGGGGTCGAGGGGCCTTTTTATAGTCTCTGGGGGCGCCCGGAACGTTGGGCGCGCCCCCCCCCCATGTGTCAACCGATCCGAGCACCTCTCGGTCAGCCGTTATCCCTTCGGGATCGGGCTGAGGTTTGATTGGGGGGCGCCCGGGATGCTAGGGGTGCCCGGGTTGACTCTATCCGCTGGCTTCTCACTGGCTTGACTTTTATCCACTTCGTTGGCTTGAGCTCGGGGCGCCCGGACCATCCGGGGTGCCCGAGAGCATGGGGGCGCCCGGGAGCACGGGGACGCCCCGCCCAGTTAGCTTCCGAAGCGTACATTTGCTCCACTTCTTTTGTATTCACCTTGGGTGCGCCCGAGACACTCCGGGCGCCCTACTCAGCTGCTGCCTCACTCCTTTGAGGCTCTCTGAGCTGCAGACACTCGTTCCTTCGGTCCTGCATCCAGGGTTAGTCCAAAATAACACAGAGCAATAATATGTTATCTTTATACAGCCTCAGCTGTCTTGGTTCTGACTTTGGATTTCCACGAAACCCTAGGTCGAACCGGCGCAAGTTCCCACCCCCGAGAACGCGCCTTTCACCTACTCCTTTCAGGAGACGGGTTCCACCTAGTCCTTCGAGTGGACTTTTGCTTAGCTTCCGATACCTCCGGACCTCGAGACGCCCAAACCCTGACCCGTCTATACTCCCGTCCTTAGTCATCGCTCAGCTAAGTTGCTCAGTCCCTTGGACCAAGACTCCGTGCCCAAACCCTAGGTCCAGGACTTAGGTGCCCAACCCTCGGCCAGGTCTTCGTGCCCAATTCCCCGAACCAGGTCTTCGGTGCCCAACCCTTGGCCAGGTCTTCTTGCCCAGTCCCCGACCAGGACTTAGTGCCCACCTTCCGAGCAAGTCTTCGGTGCCCAACCCTTGCCAGGACTTAGTGCCCAATCCTCGATCAGGACTTAGTGCCCACCTTTCGAGCAGGTCTTCGGTGCCCAGCCTTTGCCAGGACTTAGTGCCCAATCCTCGATCAGGACTTAGTGCCCACCTTCCGAGCAGGTCTTAGTGCCCAGCTTCACTCACCAGGTCTTAGTGCCCAATCCTCGATCAGGACTTAGTGCCCACCTTCCGAGCAGGTCTTAGTGCCCAGCTTCACTCACCAGGTCTTAGTGCCTAGGTTAACTAGGACTTCTCTTCAACTTAGGTTACTTCTCTTTTGCTCCCCTTTGTCTGTTCAATGTATCACTACTTAAGTGTATTGTCAAACATTAAAACACTTAAAGGAGAACATCATTGATGCAACTTGCACCAACAATACATACTTTATTAAGGAAATCATTAGTACATGACATAATTATATGTCATGAATGTGCTTAAAAGAAAAAGATGAGACCCAAAACCCCTTACAAAATATTAAGGCCAACACCTTCCATTAATATGGTTAGAACCGGAGTTTTGTTTCTCGCTTGGGTTGATGGACACATCTATGCCCGGCTTGAACCTCAACATGTTCAAACCATGGAATTAGTTTATGATTAATATAGTTGGAGTCAGAGGTCAATCCTTAGTTTTGGTTGTTGGACACATCCAAGCCTGACTAAACGGTTGAATGAGCTCCAACCATATTAAAACTATTTCTTGATTAATGGGTCAGCCTTAAGCTTGGAGCATCGATTTGTTGTGCCACAACCAAGGTCGATGTAAAGAGAGGTGCAGTTGGGTGCTATGTATATTGTTGCATACTTGTTAATGAGTTAACAACCCAATGATATATGCAAACATTCAATTAGTTGATAGCATAATGTGATAGTTACATATATGTAATATGTAATCGGTATAATTACCTACCTTCATAGCTAAGAATAACTTGATGGACTCCAGCCATGGTTGTTCTTATCTATGGTTGGATATCAACCTATTTGGAGATGTTCCTACGATCTCCCGAATTGATAAAAAGGGTTATTCAATTCGAAAAATAAATAGGATTTAATTAATGTATATTGATGCATTCTTTATCATTCTCATCACATACCTCAATTTGTATTTCTAGGATAATCACCTGATCATGTCTTCTCTGAATTTGCGTTCTATTTTGGACACCAATAAGTTAACTAAGGCCAAAAGGATTGAAAAGGCACCAAAAGGCACTTGCCATCACTGCGGCAAGGAGGGCCACTGGCGAAGAAACTGCAAGGTTTATCTTGAGTCCTTGAAGAAGAAGGCATCCGATGCCCCATCCTCTTCAGGCATCTTCGTTATTGAATGTCACTCTATTTCCTCGTACACCTGGGTACTTGATACTGGGTGTAGCTCACATATATGTAATGACATACACGGGCTAAGGAATAGAAGAAGACTCGTCAAGGGAAAAGCGAATTTGCGAGTTGGAAATGGAGCAAAGATTGCTGCTATTGCCATCGGAACATATTTGCTAAAGCTCCCTACTGGACTTGTCTTAGAATTGGATAATTGTTATTTTATTCCTTTGTTAATAAAGAACATTGTATCTATTTCATGCTTGAATGAAAAGGGTTACCATTTAACTTTTAGTAACAATTGCTGTTACATAACTTTAAATGGTGTTCTTTATGGGACCGGAACTTTATGCAATGGTATCTACATGTTAGATTTATCCGGTGACATTTTCAATATCGAAGTTAGCAACAAACGTGCTCGAATAGATAATCAAATAGACTCCTATACGTGGCATTGTCGTCTTGGCCATGTAAGCAAGAAACGCATGATCAAATTACACCGATGTGGAATTCTGGAATCATTTGAACCTGGTTCATTTGATACATGTGAATCATGCTTAAAAGGCAAGATGACCAAATTACTCTTTTCTGAAAAAGGTAAACCAGTGGGAGAATTGCTTGGTCTAATACATACTGATGTATGTGGACCAATGTCAACTCTTGCATAAGGAGGCTATAGCTACTTCATTACCTTTATCGATGATCACTCACGATTCGGGTATGTGTTCTTAATGAAACACAAATCAGAAGCTTTTGAGAAATTCAAAGAGTTCAGATGTGAAGTAGAGAAACAATTTGGCAAAAGTATTAAGATACTTCGATCCGATCGGGGTGGTGAATACTTAAGTCAAAAGTTTCAAGATTATCTTAGGGACAATGGGATATTGTCTCAATGGACTCCGCCATATACACCATAGCATAATGGTGTATCTGAGAGGCGTAACCGAACCTTGATGGACATGGTTAGATCTATGATGAATCATGCAACTCTTCTAAAATCCTTTTGGGGCTATGCGCTTAAGACAGCTGTTTACTTGCTAAACAGAGTCCTGACCAACGTAGTCTCTACTACTCCATATGAGACATGGAATAGTAAGAAACCTCATTTATCTCACCTAAAGATATGGGGTTGTCCTGCTTATATAAAGCGGACTGTATCAGACAAATTGGATGCTAAGTCTGATAAATGTCTATTTATTGGATACCCTAAGGAAACGAAGGGTTACCAATTCTATCATCCCTTGGAACAAAAGGTGTTTATTTCAAGGCATGCTGTATTTCTAGAAAAAGAATTTCTTTTACAAGAAAACAGTGGGAGTAGCATTGAACTTGAAGAAGTTCAAGAAACTCTAATAGACATTACAGAGACACCTAGTCTAGACCCACAACCAATAACTCATAATGATGAGCTATCAGTTGAACCTAAAACAACACCACTTGTTCGTAGGTCTTATAGGACACGCAATATTCCAGAGAGATACAGATTTCTCACAAGTGAATCGAACGATGTGTTACTCATTAACGATGACGAATCTATCAGTTATGAAGATGTTCTGAAAAAATCAGAAAGGGATAAATGGCTTGAAGCCATGAAGTCGGAAATGGATTCCATGTACGAAAATCAAGTATGGGACTTGGTTAACCCACCTGAAGGGATTAAGCCCATAGGGTGCAAGTGGGGTTTCAAGAAGAAAACCGATATGGAAGGTAATGTTGTTACCTTTAAGGCTAGATTAGTGGCAAAAGGATATCGTCAGAAATAAGGAATTGATTATGACGAAACTTATTCGCCAGTAGCTATGCTTAAATCCATTCGGATGCTCCTGGCCATAGCAGCTCATTATGATTATGAGATATGACAAATAGATGTGAAAACAGCTTTCCTTAATGGAAACCTGCTTGAGGATGTATACATGATGCAACCTGAAGGTTTCACATCGGTTAATAAAACCAAAGTATGCAAGCATCGACGATCCATATATGGATTAAAGCAAGCATCCAGGAGCTGGAACATCCGTTTTGATGAGACAATCAAAGAGTTTGATTTCTCACAAAATTTTGACGAACCTTGTATGTACAAGAAGGTTAGTGGGAGTGCAGTCGTATTCCTAGTGTTATATGTTGATGACATATTACTTATAGGAAACGATATATCAGTCTTACAGTTAGTTAAAATTTGGTTGTCCAAAACTTTCTCCATGAAAGACCTGGGAGAAGCAACCTATATCCTTGGGATTAGAATCTATAGAGATAGATCAAAACGGTTGCTTGATCATTCGCAGTCTACATATATAGACCGAGTGCTAGAAAGGTTTAGCATGTCGGAATCCAAGAAAGGTTACCTTCCATTAGGCATGGGATCAACCTTTCGAAGTCTATGTGTCCGCGCACAAAAGACGAGAGGATTTGCATGAATAAGATTACTTATGCATCCGCGATAGGATCTATCATGTATGCTATGTTATGTACTAGGCCCGATGTATCGTATGCTCTGAGCGTCACAAGCAGATACCAGTTTGATCCAGGAATGGATCATTGGGCAGCTGTCAAGACAATCCTCAAGTACTTGAGAAGAACTAAGGATGTGTTCCTAATATATGGAGAAGGTGATATGATAATACGTGGGTATACAGATGCCAGTTTCCAAACAGATAAGGATGACTCCAAATCTCAGTCCGGATACGTATTTATTTTGAATGGAGGCGCAATAAGTTGGAAGAGTTCCAAGCAAGACACCGTAGCGGATTCTACCACGGAAGCGGAATATATTGCATCTTCGGAAGCAGCAAAGGAAGCAGTCTGGATCAAGAAGTTTGTCTCAGAACTTGGTGTGGTTCCAACCATTGATGAAGCAATACCGGTTTATTGCGACAACAATCGAGCTATTGCACAAGCGAAGGAACCAAGGTCTCATTAGCGATCCAAACATATGCTTCGCCGCTGTCATCTGATCAGAGAGATTATAAGTAGGAATGATATACAAATTGAGAAAATTTCCACTGAAAGGAATTTAGCGGATGCTTTAACTAAGGCTTTGCCTCAAAGCAAGTTTGAGGGTCATGTTAGAGCCTGTGGTATTGGATACCGTAGCGATTGACATTAGGCCAAGTGGGAGTTTGTTAGTGATATGAGAAAAGTGTCCTAAGGCAATCGCCTTATGATTGTAATCATTTATTTTAATAAATGAATATTCACTATTTGAGTATACATGTTTATGTATTTGATTGAGATCTTAAACTCAATTACTGAATGCCCGCAATACAATTCACAGCATGAGAGAATTTGTGATGAATTCACAACTAGTGATTATCTCTACATGTGAAATTGTGAAGTATTGAAATTGTCCCTAGTCGATGAATTGATAAATACGGACACTATCAATTCTGTTGAGACTAGCATGGGTTATTCTCTAATCAGCTGATTCTCACTGGCTGGTGACATTGGGATGTCCGGAGATAAACATGAATGCTAGTTAAGGGAACTAGTTCATTGGAGTGACTGGCTGTAAAACTTCATATTGTTGTGTATATATAGATATGTCAATGAAGTTCTTACTGCAGCTTAAGTGCGATGTTCTTTTGACTTGCGGTGTTCAAGTCATCTTGGTCATAGAGACTTATACTTTGACATCTTAAGCAAGCATCTCCAAGGAGGTGTGGACCCAGGATGATTGGGTATAAACCGAAGCTCCCGAAGATGTTTGAACAACCTACAAAGGATTCACCACTCCTTGCGAGGAGATGTATACCCAAGGCCTATCGTCGGATTGTTACTCGAAGCCTCTGGCCAGAACATGACATGTTCAGAGTATGAATCTCTTAAATACATGAGAGTAATTAGAATCCGTAGGACGAGAAAACGTTACTTGGGCTAGGTGTGACGTAGTCAGCCTAGTGGGGACTGACACACATAGACCATGTCCTGAACCAAGTGGGTATAAGATGGTGAAGGGAATGGGGCACGATTCATTATAGCTGCTAAAGGGTTTCAGAATTGTTTCTGAGGTCAACCGTTGATCTTTCGATTGATTAGGGATCATGATGTACTACTAGATGCCACTCATGATTGTTCTATAATTGATTAATTATAGACGGCCAACATAAATCGAAAGGCTATTTAGTCACACGCACTACGAGTAATCCGAGGGATTTAAAACGAGTTGAAAATTAGATTTTCCAATCAAGAGAGATTAGGTTTGGTCGAATCTAAATTTTTCAGAGACGCATCGGAAGCGTAAAATGGCTAAGTCTTTTGAAGACTTAATAGATGAATTAAATAAGTTTAATTCAATGGGGCATGACTTGGATGGGCCGGCCAAAGAGGGTCTGATAACTGCTATTTTATTGATTATTTCAGATGTTAAAATCCATGTTTGACCCACATTTTACAAGCGTAATATTGAATTTACCCTCGGTTCCATAAATTAGTTCTATTTTGGGCTTTATTACAAATCTTTATACATTTGAAATATTTTTGAACTTAATTGTCGATCTATTTTTGTAGGCATGAAAGGATCATGGACCGAGGTCAAGAATGGTCAGGATCAGGCTCAGATCAAGGCGATCAAGCTCTGGAGAACTGTGAGCGATCCATTCAGAAGTTAAGCACATCTCGATCATCCAGGGCAAATCAGATGGATCCAAGTTGAGGAAAGGTAGATCTGATCATCATAATGAGATTTGGAGGTTTAGGGGCAAATTTGAGAAGATCCAGCTGTTGGATCAAGACAAGGGGATTTAGACCATCCATTTGAGAAAAAGAGAGAATCTGGACCATCCGCCATTGATCTAGTGAATCCGAGCTAGGGTTAGGGTTAATCAAGCACTCTGATCAAGATCTAAAGGTTTCATCTAAATTAGAGATCATTCGGCCGTTGGATCAAGATCAGAGGGATCTAGAGCGTCCATTCAAAGATCAGGTTGATCTGAGCCATCCGTTGCAAATCTGAAGGATCCGAGCTACCACGAGGCAGATCCTGACCCTTGATCAACATCTAGAAAGTTGGGGTCAGATCGGATGAAGATCAGCCGTTGGATTGAGTTAAAGAAATATGGGTCGTGCATTGCTAAGTATTTAATCAAAAATCATCCACACTTCTTCCTCGTCGCGTCTTCGCCGCAGCAGTGTTTCTTCATCGTGTTCTTCGTTTTTGCTTGCAATTTCTTTAGTTTGAAGGCGTGACCACCTCAACTTCAACCTTGGATCAAGATTTGGATCATTGGAGGAAGCTTCTGTGGAGAATTCAGCTCGAATTTGCGCCGGACAGACTTGTTTGAGGGTTTCGGCAGTTCTGCGATCCAATCACTTGTTTCTCATCCGTGAGCCATTTCCGATCATCTGAGCCGTCTGTAGGGGTCCTCAGGTGAGCTCAAAGCGTCCTCAAATCATCATCGCAATCCCATCCATTGAGATCGAGGAGATTGGATTGGATTTTCCAGCTGCGTGCAGTTTGAGCAGAATTGATCGACTGAAGCTGTTTTCCAGTGATTTGCGGAGCTGAAGGGGTTCTTGGCTTGCCCTTTCGTGACGAACAAGGAGGTTTTGAGCTCGGGAAGGGTTGAGGATTAGTTTCAATTAGGGAATTTTTAGTTCTTTAGCTGTAACTTCATTTCTGAAATCTGTCATTACTGAATTTTCGTATCAGCTGTTTGAGTTTGCTTCCTGAATTGTTTTCGCTTAATTAGGTTTAAATTCTTCAAGTCCATCAGTAGGTAGGTTGTTAGTGAACAATTGTTTTCAATCACAGTTTATTTCATATTTAAGTGCTTGCGTTTCATTTTTTTGTAGCTGCGTATCAAGCCCTGTTTACGTATCAGTAGCTGTTCAGCTTGCGTATCAGTCCGTGGTTGACTTCTGAATTTTGTATTCAACAAGATTAGTCTTCTCTAAATCTCATTTGTAGCTTGATCCATTTACTTAGCACTCAAATCAACTCTTGCATTCAGTTTCAGTTTTCGAATCAATTGAATTTCAGCAATGTTAGTTCATCTTATCTGAACTCGTGCCAAGTAATTTTTAGTTCTCTTCAGTTTTTCTGAATTTTCGATTGGAGACTTAAGTTCAGTTTGCAATTGTTAATTTCAGTCCCTCAAATTTGTCACTGCATCATTGCCTTGGATTGTTTAAGTTTTACATTCTAATTTCTGCTTTCGAATCACTGCACTCAATTCAGTTTTTCTGCATTTTCATTTCTGAAATTTTGCCTCAGACTCATTTGTTTTTGCATCCATCTGCAATTGAATTTTGCATCTGGTTCATTGCTTCACATCAGTTACCTTGTACAGTTTATAGATTTGCATTCAGCTCAGTTCTTGGCAAATTAGATTTCCTTTTCTGCTTATCCAGTTTGACTTAATCCTTCACCTTGTATCAAGCTGAGTTTCGGCCTGGAGTGACAACCTCTGGAGTTCAACACCAATTGCAGTGTACTCTAGCATTTGAGTTTAAGTTTGATTTCCTGAATTTTGTAGAGTTGTATCAGTTGATTTAATTGCCTATTGGTTGAGTATTACTTGCCATCACTTCGTTTAGCTTATTAGCTAAGTTTCCTTTATTTTCATTGTGCTTTCGTTTCTAATTGCAATCCAAACCGAGATTTTCTTCGAAACCCAAAAATATCAACGACACGTAAACTCAAGCTCGAATCAAAACAATCTCAACTAGCCCTAGGAAAAATACGACCTGTGGCCCCTTTACTACGTTTTCATCTTTGATTGCAAAAAGGGTTTCCAGCTTACACATATCTAAATTTTGAGACCCACATTCGTGACACCTAGTTAGCGGGCATTAAAATTTTTGGCGCCGTTGCCGGGGAAGCAACTAGTTGATTTGTTTGATTTTTGCTTGTGCGCTTATTTCACATTTTTCTTGATTTATTTTTGTGTTTACTGCTATATCTGGTGATCTGATTTTATTTGTTTCATCTTTCTTTATCTACTTTTACTGCGATTTGTTTTGGTTTTATGACCAGGTCTACAGGTGGTGAACTTGAAGAATTTGACCCTGAAATTGAGAGGACTTTCAGAGCAAGGAGGAACCAAGGCATACTTTCAGAGACTACTGATATTCCTCCTCTTTAGACTATTCCCACTCATTCAGGCAGTATCATGGCAGACCACTAGAAGACTATGAAGGAACTCACAGCACCAGATGCTACATTTCAGTATTCCAGCATTGCTTATCCAGAGCTTGCTGGTGATTTCGAGCTTAGATCTGGACTCATCAATTTGCTGCCCAAGTTTCAAGGATTATCTGGAGAAGATCCAAATAGACACCTGCATGAGTTTCACGTTGTATGCTCCACTATGAAGCCTCAGGGTATTTCAGAAGAAGATATTAAGCTGAGAGCTTTTCCCTTTACACTGACAGGAGCAGCAAAAGATTGGTTTTATTACTTACCTACTGGGCACGTGTCTAGTTGGATTTCTATGAAGAAAGCATTTTTGGAAAAATATTTCCCAGCCTCCAGAACAGCAATACTTAGAAAAAGTATTTGTGGCATTCAGCAAGTGGTAGGTGAGACGCTTTATGACTACTGGGAGAGATTCAACAAATTATGTTCAAGTTGCCCCCAGCATCAGATCAGCGTGCAGCTTCTGATCCAGTATTTTTATGAGGGATTGTTGCAGATGGACAGGATTATGATAGATGCTGCAGCTGGAGGAGCCCTAGTGAACAAAATGCCAAATCAAGCTAGGGAACTCATTTCAAACATGGCTGAGAATTCACAACAGTTTGGGAGCAGAGTATTGACCACTAGAGGAGTTAATGAAGTCCAGATGGTTTCGAATGAACAGAAAGAAATGAAGAATGCAATGGTGGAGCTCACATCAGTGATGAAGCAATTGTCTGTTAATAATGCAATTCAAAGTTCAAATCTTTCAGCAACTCCACAAGCTAATCAAGTGATAGGGGTATGCAGTATTTTCTCTAGTCAAGAGCACAACTCAGATTCATGTCCCACCCTCCAACAAGACGAGACAGTAGCAGCATTGGTTAGGGGACAGTTTCAAGCCAGAAACAACCCTTTCTCCTCTACTTATAATCCTGGTTGGAGGGATCATCCAAATCTGAGGTATGAAAACTCTTTTTACCAACAAAACCCTCAACAACAACAATTCCAGCAAACATCACAGTAGCTCCAGCAAACTCAGCAAAATCAGCAAGTTTTTCAGCCTTCGAACCAGAATTTCCAGCCTACATTTCAGCCAAATTTCCAGCAAACTCAGCAGCAGTTTCAACTCCAATTTCAGCAATTCCAATCTTAATTCCAGCCATATCAGCAAGGGCAACAAGGTTTTCAATCATTTCAAACTTTCCAACCTCAAAATCAGCAAAATTTCCAGCCCTCACAGCCCTACAATCCAAGTTTCTAGCCTATGCAAATTCAGTCCTCACCACAGAATTTTCCACTTCAGAACCAAACTTTTCAAGGATATAACTCTCAGCAAGGTTTTCAGTCATTTCCACCTTCTTATTAGCCCGAACAACCCTATTTTCAAGGAACTCAGCAAGTTCAACAATTTCAGCCTACTACTTCATCATTTCAAGGTCAATCAAGGAACTATGCTAACCAAGGAGGCTATGGTGGCTCTAGTGGAGGGAATGCTCAACAACAAACGATGGAGATGCTACAACAAGTTTTACAACAACAACAACAACAACAAGTTTTACAACAATAACAACAACAACAACAAAACCTTGAGAGACAAATGGGACAATTGGCTAGTGGGATTAATCAAAGTCAAGCTCAAGGATCAAGTCAACTACCTTCACAAACTGTTCCTAATCCTAAAGGAAACGTGAGTGCTATTTATTTGAGGAGTGGGAAAGTTACTTCACCTCAAAATGGTCCAAGAGTAGATTTTTCTGAAAACAGGGCAGCACCTACAATTTCAACATCGATCAGTCTCGAAACCACTTCAAAATCAGTGGATTCTTCCCCTAGTCCATGCCCAACTCCTTCCTCAAGTAATCCTGCAATTTTGGTGGAAAACGGAGGAGAAATCAGTGCCGAGACTCAATTCACAGCAGCTACACCACAGGGGACAGCAGTCCAAATTTCAGCCCCTCCACTTTCGGCCAAAGAAGATGAATTGAGGGTTCCCTTACCCTTTCCACAGCGGAAAACACAAGCCAAAAGACAAGTGGAGGAGGAGAACGCCAAGGAGTACAATGAACTGGTAAAACTTTTCAGTAAAGTAGAGATTAATGTACCCTTGTTGACTATGATTAAACAGATCCCTAAGTATGCTAAGTTCTTGAAAGATCTGTGTGTTCACAAAAAAAGCTTAAGGAAAATGAGTTAGTCAGCTTGGGGAAGAATGTTTCAGCACTCATCCATGCCATACCTCAGAAATGTGAAGACCCTGGAATGTTTACTGTATCTTGTGAGATAGGGAGCACCACGCTACATGATGCCATGCTGGATTTAGGAGCTTCCATTAATGTCATGCCTAGGACGGTCTTCTAGATGCTTGACATTGGCCCTCTACAGCCCACTGGAGTTGTGGTTCAGCTAGCAGACAGAAGCCAGACCCACCCGGCAGGAGTTATTGAAGATGTTTTGGTTAAAGTGAAGGAGTTGATTTTCCCCGCAAACTTCTACATCTTAGACATGGAAGGAGAGTATCTTGCACGTAGATCCCGACTTATCCTTGGAAGGCCTTTTCTGAAGACTGCCAGAACAAAAATTGATGTTTATGCTGGCACACTTTCGATAGAAGTGGGGGACACAGTAGTCCAGTTTAGTATTTTTGATGCCGTGAAGGACTCTAGGGGAGATCACTCAATCATGAGCGTGGACACCACAGATGAGACTGTTGAGGCACAGTTAATTGCTGGTGATATTGCATTTGATATAGTGGGAGGAGATTTGATTTCAGAGAAAGCTGAGGATGCATCAGTTGTGAAGGCATTAGAGGAGATGGATAGAAAAGCACATGACACCCTTGAATTTAAAACTGAAGCTTTACAGGACTCTTCTTATCTTTTATTTTGTGATATTACTATTGATAGTCCTAATTTTTCTAATGAGATTGCTGCAGATATTACTGAAGAAGCATGCACGGGAGATGATTCTACAGGTGTAGCGGATTGCACAGAGCCCCAGGGACCACCAACATTAGGAAATTCGGAGGACAAGCCAGAAAGTGTAGGGACTTGCATGATGAGAGCAAGAACCCAAGGATCACCAATTCCAGTTGAGTGTCCACCAGAACTTGAGCACGATCAGGTAAGTATTTCTCCTTTTCCTTTAGAAAACCTCAGAGAGGTGTCTAAAATTGCATGTGAAGCATGTCTTGATACATCTTTTGTGAAAAATAATGATGAAAATTTCATAGAATCACCTAGGCTTGATTTTATTCATGGCGATGATATTCTTGATATATATTATGCTAAAACTGATTGTGAAAAATTCTTGGAGGTGCCTGAATTTGATATTGTTTATTGTGATGAATCTCTTGCTATATTTTATGCTGAGGTTGAGTGTGAAAAACTTATGGAGGCACCTAAAGTTGATTTCATTGGTTGTGATACATTGCTTGATACATCTTTTGTGGATATAGATTGTAGAAAATTTTTAGAACTGCCTGAAATTGATGTTGTTTATTGTGATGAATCTATCGCTATATCTTATGCTGAGGTTGAGTGTGAAAAAATTATGGAGGTACCTCAAATTGATTTCATGGATTGCAATACATTGCTTGATACATCTTTTGTGAAAAATAATTGTGAAAAACTCGTTGAGGTGTCAAAAATTGATTTTATTGGATGTGATGCATTTTTGGATACATTCTATGTAGAAATTGATGGTATTACACTTCTATCTTATCTTGCACGCGTGAGAAAGGTTTTACATTGTTTTGCAGGGTCCCAAAGACTTCTGGAGTGGGTACTCCATTTAAACAGTCTTCAGCCTCCTGGAAGATTTTCCAAAAAGAATAAAGAGGGAGGAGATGATCTTACTGTAATTCGAAGCACTCCACCTCTAAAATGGATGTTGAACATCAATCACCTTCGGCCACCTGAACATTCTATTATAAAGTTTAAGTGTGGGGGAGTAATGCACCATAACACTGATCAAATGAAAGCAGCTTTCTCACCCACCCAGACTCCTCCACTACCACGATGGAGGCTATTCCTTGATAGACTCCGACCGCCAGAGATAAAAGGGAGTTTGCTCTTTCTAGCATTTTCCTTTATTGCATTTTTCACTTTTAAATAGAGTTCTTGCTAATAAATGTGTGAGTAGAGTAGAATGAATAAATAGACATTGTAAATACCATGTTATTTCTTTTGGTCACTTTTTCTTGCATGACTAGGAATAAATGTATCCCTTTAGGTTATCTCCATAGTATTTTAGAGTCTCTTGAAAATAAATTAAATTTGGTTGTTAAAACTTAGGGTTTGAGCTCATGGATGAATTCTTAGATGCTTGAGTACTATTTGGCTTTGGATTCTTAATTGATGACTTGAGATGAATTATTTTTGTCTAGTGAGAATTAGCCTTATTTTTGTGACACACATATGTAATTGTACTCTAGAACTTGCTTAGGTTCTTTCAAAACCATATTTCAATGATTGGATGTTTAATCAATTTGTTTACCTTTCCATACCAATAATCATGTTTATTCTATCTTTCTTTCCTTATTTCTTACTCTTAACCATACTTTTCTATGGACTTATTTGTTTGGGATGTTTCTTGATGCTATTTTGCTCGAGACAGACAAAGAATTAAGTGTGGGGGAGTGGTTAGTATTTTGGAATAAATTTTCATCAAGGAAACAATCCATTTTCGAAAAAAAAGAGAAAACGAACCAAAGACAAGTTGGCACGCAAGAAGTGAAGAAAAAAAAGAAAAGAGAAAAAAAAACTGCTGTGAAGCTAACTTGGATAAGAAATAATGTGGATCAAGAAGTGGGAAGTTGAAATTGTGGAAGCTAAGTTCAGCAACAATCTGATAGAGTCTGAATTTTAAGCTGAC
>JAGFNQ010000454.1:309673-360378 GCA_024364735.1 Boesenbergia rotunda
ATTGATAACTTCAGTTTTCAGGTTTCCAGTCCGAATTTCAGTTTTTCCTTTTCCCCCTCTTGGACTATTGACCCATTTCTTTTGGCTCTTCCACTATTTTAGCTGGCGTAGGATTTTCATGAAATTCTTCCAACTTGTTCCACAACTCATATGCGTTTTTATATTCACCTACACCACTCAAAATATTATTAGGCAAAATATTAATTAATATACCAATTAACATCTCATTTGCCATAGATTGGGCTTGTTGTTCCTTAGTCCAATATTTAGGTCGAAGCTTTTTCCCATGGTTGTCTCTTGGAATCTCGAATGGTTCTTCTAGCACCACCATGCACTCCCAATCCATTCCAAGTCGTCATCATTCTTGCCCTCCAATAGTCAAAATCTTTATGATCATAAGGAGGAGGAGTGTTTATGTCATCTGCTGGGACCGTTAGGCGAGCTAGAGGGGGGTGATTAGCTCCGATTTTCTCCGTGATAATTTGTCGCGGCGGAAGACTCGAGCAAACGCTAACACAAAGGATTTACTTGGTATACACCCCGGTCGAGTGACTAATCCAAGGATCCACTCTCCTCACTCTCTCATACACTATGAAAGATCTCCTTCTTGAGATGGAGAAACCTCTTACAAGATTTCACAAAGATACAACAAGAATCAAAGCAAACACAAAATGAAATCTTACAAGATTTACAATGAATAAACTCTCTTTGCTTTCCTTTCTATCTTCAAGCTTGTGGTTGCCTCTAGAACCTTGGAAATGCAGCAGCAAAAACCTCCAAGACTTCCCTTGAGATGGCACCAATGAAGGAGGATAAAGGGGAGAAGAGTTGTGGCTTAAAACCAGCGTGAAAACCCTTATACCCGACGCCTAGGGTTTCCCAATCGATTACCACGTCATCTTAGCCGTTCAACGGCTAATTTTTGAACCTGAATCGATTAGCCAATCGATTACCACTGCCCTTAATCGATTGACCAATTGATTAAGGGAAGGCTGAATCAATTACCCAATCGATTCAGCCACCTTCTGTTCTTGCAACAAAACTCTCTTAATCGATTACCCAATCGATTATCACTACTCTTAATCAATTACCCAATTGATTAAGATCCTCCTTAATCAATTACCTAATTGATTACAGTCCTTCTTAATCAATTACCCAATTGATTATGATCCTTCTTGTTCTCGCGAGGCAACAACCCAATCGATCACCCAATTGATTGAGACCAACCTAACTTGTGTTCACGGTCAACCCCTTTGACCAACCTCGATTTCACGGTCAACCCCTTTGACCAACCTGGATTTCTTCTGCCTAGTTCCCAACTAGGACTTAAGCTGATTCCCCACTAGGTTTGCCTAACACTCGAGTTAGGTCTAGTCTCTCGGGAGACTTCCACCTTGCCAGTATGCGATCTCCCCGATCCATCTGGACTTCACCGAGTCCCACTAGGTCTTCTCCCATGCCAGCGTGCGATCTCCCCGATCCACCTGGACTTCACCTAGTCAAGTCTCCAGTCAACCTTGACCCACTTGACACCATACGACATTCAAACATAATTATCAAACATCGAAATAAACATAACCTCACTTTGTTTACCAGACATCGGCTCAACCGAGCCTAGTCAACCTAGGTCAACCCTGACCTAACTAAGATTGCACCAACAATCTCCCCCTTTTTGATGTTTGACAATATGTTTGAGAAAGACTAATCCCTATTAGCCTTTCACGCTTTTCTCCTCCTTTGACACACATCAAACACTCTCCCTGAGAGTCTATATGGTCAAAGGTATACCCAATGAAAATCCCATACTTTTCATTGAACCTATGCTCAACCTTGAGCACTCATGAAGATTCCCAATCTCCATTCTTTAAAAAAATAAAAATTCAACCACATGTTGTTAAGGAAGACCTCTCCCTGAAAACATGCTCTAAACCTCTATCATTGCACCAACAATGATTTTTGAGTTTCTAAACCATTAGGAAAACTCAACTTGGGGTGATTTAGATTTTGGGATTCAAAACATGAACCAAAACCTCTCCTTAACCCTTAAATGTTCACCGAACCGTTTCCCTTTTTGATTTCACAATGAAATTTACCCAAATATACTTATAAAAGTATTCCAAGGGGTTAGGGATTGGTAGGTTACTCAAAAATGGGTTAATGGACTGAAAACTGACAGTTTCAGTCTCACCAATCGATTGGTGTTGGGAACCAATCGATTAAACTAGCCTTAATCGATCAACGGATCGATTACGACTGACTATAATCGATCAAATGATCGATTATGCGAGCCTCTATGCTCGCAAAAAGATCCACCAATCGATTGACCAATCGATTGGCTACTGCCCCAATCGATCACCTGATCGATTGAGAGTTTCTGAAATCTGAAAACAATTTCAGATTCGAATTTCAGAAACTCCTAAATAATTCTACAAAATTTGAAAAATCCTAAAATTTCGTGTAGACATTATTTATACCTTATACTATCAAGAAAAAAATAATTTTCTATGAAAATAACCTTCTTTTTCAAAGATTGACACAAAATTAGAAACCATTGAAATATTTCTTTTTGAGCAAACAAAATCTGCACATAAAGGTAAAAGCGCTGTAAGTACTTCCAATGCATTAGATTTACTTCACATGGATCTATTTGATTGTAGCACTATCATATCATTGAATGGAAGTAGATATTGCTTTGTTATCATTGATGATTTCACTAGATATACATGGACTTTTTTTTTTAAAACATAAGGACCAAACCTTCGATATTTGTATTTCTTTTTGTAGAAGAATTGAAAATGAAAAATCATTAACAATTAAGACAATAAGAAGTGATCATGGAGGTGAATTTCAAAACCAAAGGTTTCTAGAATTTTGTCAAGATAAGGGTTATAGACATGAGTTCTCTACTCCTAGAACACCACAACAAAATTGTGTTGTAGAGAGGAAGAACCGTGTTCTTCAAGAGGCTGCACGAAGCATGCTTAATGAGTACTCACTCCCGAGTTACTTATGGGCTGAAGCTGTAAATACAGCTTGCTATGTGCAAAATCGAGTTCTCATCCATAGGTTTTTAGGAAAGACTCCCCATGAACTTTGGTTTGAGAAACCACCTACGGTTAAACACCTTAGAGTGTTTGGTTGTAAGGTGTTCATCCTAAACACCAAGGATCACCTTGGAAAGTTCACGGCAAAAGCTGATGAAGGGATACTAGTCGGGTACTCCCTTGTTAGTAAAGCCTACCGAGTCTACAACAAGAAAACTAGATTAGTTGAAGAGTCTTCTAATGTGGTTTTTGAAGAGGTTCCGAAATCATTTGACCAATCAGAAAATGCAGAAGGAGTTCAACTCGAACTAAGGAGACTTAGTTTGAATGAAATTCCGAGTGTTGTTGAGGGTGATGAGTCAGATGATGGTGAGCCTAGACAACCCCTTGATCAGCCGGATCCTGAGGCTGAACTTGTGTCTAGTGAACCCATTCAAGAAGCACCACCAACACCAAGACAAACGAGATTAGCCTCTAGTCATCCCCAAAACCAAATTTTTGGAGACATCCATCAAGGGTTTAGGACTAGATCATTCTTCCGGAATGAGGCTAATGAAGTTGCACTAATTTCCCGAAATTGAACCTAGAAAAATTGATGAAGCATTAAGTGATCCCGATTGGATTATTGCGATGCAAGATGAACTAGGTCAATTTGAGAGGAGTCAGGTTTGGGACTTAGTCCCTAGACCTAAGAAGACCACCATTATTGGAACCAAATGGGTCTTCAAAAACAAATTAAATCACAAGGGAGAAATCATTAGAAACAAGGCACGCTTGGTAGCCAAGGGCTACAGTCAAGTTGAAGGCCTTGATTATGATGAGACTTATGCTCCCGTGGCACGATTAGAGTCCATCCGATTGATGCTTGCATTTGCAGCACACCGTGGCTTCAAATTATTTCAAATGGACGTCAAATCGGCCTTCCTAAATGGTCTGATTAGGGAGGAGGTCTATGTCGAACAACCTCCGGGGTTTGAGAGTACCGAATATCCAAACCACGTGTTCAAGCTCAAAAAGGCACTCTATGGCCTTAAACAAGCACCCCGGGCTTGGTATGAGCGGTTGTCGACATTCTTGATTGGAAAGGGGTTCGTTAGAGGTCAAATAGACCCTACACTATTTCTACGAAGAGATGGTGACAATATATTTGTAGCCCAAGTATATGTCGATGACATAATTTGTGGCTCAAACAACAAGGGCTATTTACGTGAATTTATCGGACACATGGAGAGTGAGTTTGAAATGAGTCTAGTGGGAGAGTTGACTTTCTTCCTTGGACTAGAAATCAAGCAAACTCGCGATGGTATCCATGTGCACCAATCAAAGTATACACAAGAAATGCTTCGAAAATTCAATATGAGTGATTCGAAAGAGGTAACCACTCCCATGGCTACAAACACAAGATTAGATAATGATGAGAGTGGTAAACCCGTTGATCTAACTCAATATCGAAGCATGATAGGTAGTTTGCTATACCTCACAGCTAGTCGACCAGATATACTATTTGCTGTAGGTATGTGCGCTAGGTATCAAGTCTGTGCCAAGGAATCTCACCTAATTGCTGTTAAGCGAATTTTGAGATATCTCAAGGGTACAATTGGTGTAGGTCTTTGGTATCCCCGTACCAAATCTTTTGATTTGATGGGCTATACGGATTCCGACAACGCTGGATGTAAGTTAGACCGGAAGAGCACTAGTGGGGGTTGCCAATTCTTAGGATCGTCTTTAGTAAGTTGGTCGAGTCGGAAGCAACATTGTGTTGCTCTTTCCACTACCGAGGCAGAATATATCGCCATGGGAGAGAGTATATCACAATTGTTGTGGATGATCCATACCTTAGAGGATTATGGATTGAGTTACAAGGGTATGCAAGTGTTATGTGATAACATTAGCACAATTAACTTAACCAAGAATCCGGTCCATCATTCTAGGACAAAACATATTGAGGTAAGACACCACTTCATTAGAGATCATGTAGCTAGGGGGAACATCATACTCTCACATGTGGAGTCAAAGTCAAACCTAGCTGACATTTTCACTAAACCACTTCCCGAGAGTGAATTTAGTTTCCTAAGACGGGAATTGGGAATGTGTCGTGCTTCATGATGTTCAAATTGCGGTCAAAACCCTTCATGATGATTTCGAAATTTTTGGGAACAATTGGGTAACTTTGGGAACATCTCACACAAACTATAAGGTTTAACAAAACGTTTTTGTTTGCTAGATATGGGGTGAGATGTTAGGTTTAACTCAATTTCTCAAAATGTCATTGCATCCCTTGAGGAATTAAGTTAACGAGATAATAATCACGGTGGTGACCAAGTATGGGGAAAACCATTGCATAACATATGTGTATATGGCTCCATGATCATACTTGGACATTCCAATCAAGGCAACTTGATTGGAAACTTGGATTTGGAAACAAAATTTGGTTGAATTTGCTTGATTGATTGTTGAATGAGTTTGACTCCATTTGGATGGGTCAAAGTGTTTGTTGAACCTATAAGGACTTTTGATTCTTGTTCAGAGATCAATTTTAGTCATAAAATCATGTACAAGTTCGACAAAGTCCATCAAATCTCGTTTGGAAAATTCAGAAGTTCTGAAACTGAACATTTCAGTTCGTATCAGGAACCCTGATCGGTCACCGGACCGATCAGGCATAGGGCTGATCGGTCCCTAGACCGATCTGACCCCTTCCTGTGGTGTTCGGTCCACAGACCGATCTGCGAGGTAAACCGTGATCTCCCGGAATCTGACTAAGTGTACTGAGCTAGCCTGGATCGGTCTCCGGACCGATCTGGCACCCTGTGAGGATCGGTCCACAGACCGATCAGGGAGCTCAGAGGTTTCTCTCCGGACCCTACTGATCGAATCCTGATCGGTCACCCGACCGATCAGGAGCGAGTCTGATCGGTCATCCGACCGATCAGGACCATGCCAGTCCGATCAGGCTGTATCCTGATCGGTCTGGACGAAATCAGATCGAACGGTGATCCGTTCAAACGCATTAAATTTTGGTTGGTGGACCGATCCACCAACCGATTAACTCTCTCCAAACCCTCGTTTTCCCAAACCCTAGCGCCGAATCATCCTCTTCTGCGCAACCTTGTGCGAGCGAGAGAGTTCTTGCGTCTCCCTTCTTCACGCGCGTGCGAACCTTTGCAGAGATCCCTTCTGGTATCTTCCGGCGAGCTCTCCACTTGCCCCAAACTCTCTGCGTCCGAGAGTTTTCATTGAGCAGGCCTCTCTCAACCGTAAGGAACCAGCTTCTTCCTCCTTTGCTCAAACTCACCCATGGCGCCTAAGTAAGCCTTGCTTCCAGTTTTATTTTCACAACAGTTCTTGGAATATATGTTTGTGAAGCTAACCAAATTTTGTTCTTATTCTTGCTATTGTGCCGTGACTTACTTGTTGTTGCCGTGGACTCCCATTCCAACCAAATGATCAATTTTTCACCTCTTCACTATCCTATTTTGATCTTGATCGAATCTATCTTTTGATTGGGTATTATCTATGATCAACTCTTGTATGTGTGATTCAACCCATGTCCATCTTACCAAATCATTTGAATTCTGTGTCATGATCAATTCAAACCTCATTAGAAAGTCATCTAAGGGAAAGGAGGTCGTGGAGGGAAGTTCGAGGGGGAAGGCTCCTTCCTCCTCTGCCCCTTCCAGAAGGCCCCAGCCTTCTTCTAGCTCTCGATTCCCCAATGCGGCCTGCGAACAGGCTTTTCAAGCAAGGACCTTCAAACTCTTACCCTGCAGATCCATTGATGTTCCCTTCCTGACTGAGTTCTGTCCTTCGGTCATGGAGATTGTGATGTACTACAATCTGGGTTTTCTTCTCTCCCTGGAACGGACCATAAACTATGACCTTGTATCTGAATTCTACAACAACCTCCAACAAGGTCCTCAAGGGGGATTCGAGTTCACTACTCGTGTTGGAAAGATGAATCTTGATTTTTCATACGAGATTCTAGCTGAGTACTTGGGTGGTCGACGATCACCTAACCTCTATTCGATTTATCCAGAGCTCCCTGATCCTCTGTTGGCCCCGTTCACAGATACTACCCCCGATTCTATCTATCAGCACTTCTTTGGTCACCCTCGCCCTGCCGGGCTTGATGAGTTGGGTCCAGTGTTTCCTACCTTTGCAGCTCTCCGTCTTGCTCCAGCTGACTATGTTCTTTTCAAGATTATCACAAATTGCATCTTACCGATCACCTCAAAGCCGTTGGCCGAGATCCGACCCTACCACTGCCTCATGTCTACGGCATGCATTGCCGGATGGACTTCGATATTATGGAGAGCATCTTCCAGTCTATCCTATCCTACCGTGAGCCGAGTCGTCGCACGGTCTATATGTCGTTTGGTCACATCATCACTGATTGGCTCATGTCAGTTGGTGTTGATGTCACCAAAGGCAGGACCGTGCCCATGGTTAAGCAAGACTGTCGGTTGGGTCGGCGAGCCTTTGCGAAGTCTGGTATGATCATTCGTGAGCGAGATGGGGTGTTGGTGTGGAAGGATGGGCGAGGTCTCGGTGAGTTACCTGGCGGAGCACCACATTTTCAGGCGCCACCCAATGTTGCTGCTCCTCATGATCCCCATGATGCTGACGATCACTACGATGAGCCCGAGCCAGATTTACGCTGGCAGATCTCAGAGCTCAAGTGGACCATCCAGTAGGATCTTCATTTACGAGAGCTTCATCGAGAGGAGATCCGCTCGGAGTTCAGGGCATTCGATCGCAGATTGACCGGCGTCGAGTCTACTGTTTCTGAGGTCCAGGCATTACAGCAGACGTGGTACGATGAGTGGCGTCGCCATACATTTCCAAAGGATCCTCCTTCGGGCAGCGCTGCACCGGGATCGACTGATGCGACGATGGATGACCTTATACGCGATGACGACCCTCCCACTGACACTTGAGCTAGGATGTCTGCTGTCTTATCATTTGACTGTGTTGTATGACTTTTGGGTTATATGCCCTGTGACTTGATTGTTGTGACCTTGTGTCACATGTACTTTGCTACCTATCTGGATGTTTTATGCTTTGCCCTATCTGATTTTACCTGCCATGCTTATCTACTATTGTTGATGCCATGTTGGTTATATGCCTTTTTTTTGCATGATTGTTCAATTGCCATATTCATGCTTACATTGCCATGTCTATTTGATACTTATGAATATTACGGCATGGGTTTATATTTCATACTCATATGATGCATGTGACTGCTATGTCTTTCTATAATTTTTCACATGTGTTCGTATGATCATTCCATAAACTATCACATTTTTGATGAGTTGGGATACCTCTAGGATTGAGGGGGAGTTTATCTTAATCTTAACAGTCCCTCTTGCCCCTTTTCGGTGTTCGACAAAGGGGGAGAGTGTGGATTGGTTAAGTTTAGAATGACCATGTTGTAGGGGGAGGATCTGGATTCCCCTATGATTCTAAAGTTGGAATATTGATTGAGAATCCCTAAACTTAAAATCGGGTTGTCAAACAACAAAAAGGGGGAGATTGTTGATGCAGTCTGGCCCTGATTGTTGTTTTGGTGTTGATAACGATTTTAGTTTAGGTTGATGATGATGATGATTATGATTAAGTCCTGATCGAGGATTAGGCATGATTTGGAGGATTCTAGCCTGGAGGGCTAGGTGTTGGAAAAATCCTAACCTGGAGGGTTAGGTGTGAAAAATCCTAGCTTGGAGGGCTAGGTGTTGGAAAAGTCCTAATTCGGAAGGGTTGGGTGAAAAGTCCTAGCTTGGAGGGCTAGGTGAAAAGTCCTAACTTGGAGGGTTAGGTGCAAATTCCCATCCTGGAGGATTAGGTGAAAAAGTCCTGGCTTGGAGGGTCAGGTGCCTAGCTTGGAGGGCTAGGTTGGATGATATTCTAACTCGGAAGGGTTGGGTGAAAAGTCCTAGCTTGGAGGGCTAGGTGAAAAGTCCTAACTTGGAGGGTTAGGTGCAAATTCCCAACTTGGAGAGTTAGATGGAAAATCCTTAGCTTGGAGGGCTAAGGTGGATGGAAACTTAGCTTGGAGGGCTGAGTTTAAGTCCCTGGATCGGTCTGGTGACCGATCAGGGATTCTGGCACGCTGCTCCTTCGTGGATCGGTCTGGTGACCGATCCAGCGATGACTGATCGGTCGGGTGACCGATCAGGGAGCACACAGTGAGGTTGGGAACCTACTGTGCCGCTCCTGATCGATCTGGTGACCGATCAGGGAGTATGCGTTTCACCCATTGACTGTCTCTTGATCGGTCTGGTGACCGATCAGGGAGCAAGCAGTGAGGTTGAGTTCACTTGCTGAACAGCTCCTGATCGATCTGATGACCGATCAGGATCACTGTGCAGATCGTTCTGTTGAACGATCCAGCTTCGCGGGCTCCTCACTAAGATCGATCAGGACGAAGCCTGATCGGTCTGGGGATGACCTGATCGACCTGCTAACCGATCAGGAAGATCCCTGATCGGTCAGTTGACCGATCAGGAGGGTTAGCCTGCGAAACTCAGAAATCGCCTCATATAAGGGTGGATCGGTCCGGTGAACGATACACGACCTGGGATCGGTCTGGTGATCGGTCCAGGAGAATCTCAAAGAAATCGCGATTTCTGATTGAGTGTTGGGGATCAATCAGGACGGAGCCTGATCGGTCTGGAACCAGCCTGATCGGTCTGGTGACCGATCAGGAGGCTCTCTGATCGGTCCGGTGACCGATCACTTTAATTCAAATTGCATTGTCAGACGCTCTGATCGCGTCTGAACACAACCGATTCGCTGCCACTTTCCTCTGATATTTGATATGCTGTTTGATCTGCTGCTCTAATACTCTGATTGAGTTTCAGGTGACAGGGGAGGATTCAAACACTCAAGGAGAAGTGAAAGAGAGCTTTCCTTGGAGCAGGTTTGTCCCTTTCTCCACACAGGTTGCAACGGCTGGATGCAGGACTGAAGCTGCTGACTGAAGCTTGGCTGAGGGAGCTCAGGAAGTTCAGTTAGGGTTCAGTGTAGCTGGCGCGTTGGCAGTGAGGCAGCTGTAGGCTGCTGGAGATGAGATCACCTGTTGCTTAGCGGAGAAACAAAAGGAACGAGAGTTGTAGTGTTAAAAAAAAACAGTGTTGTGTGCTCTTGAGTTCCTGCGTTTTGTTTTTGCTCCAGATTAAGCTTGCTGTTCTAGAGTTCTTCAATCATTCTGAGCAAGCTATTGAGAAGAAATCATCATACTTGAGCGCTTGAAGGAGAAAACAAGAGGCTTGGAGTCCGACAGTGGGAAGACACGGAGAAGGGTTCTGCATGAGATCGCCACTGGGTGGAGCTCAGGGAAGCTTGCTGTGTTTTTGTCCTTGCTAAGTGGTTGAGTAAGATCCTTCTTGTTGTTTCTTTGTGCACATTCTATATCATTGTTTGAAACACACTGTGGGGAGGTTTCTCCACCGAGAAGGAGGTTGCTTCATATCCGGTACACCGGGGCTTGATCTGCCGACGATCAAGGGATCGCCCACCTTAAGGGCACGCCAAGGAGTAGGGGCAAGTTATCCCCGAACCTTGTAAAATCTCCTTGTTAGCGATCTTGCTAATCTTGCTAGTTAGGTTTTGGTTTTAGTTTCTGCAAGTTTTGTTTTCCCATACTTCCGCTGTGCTATTAATTACTTCAAGTACAGAAATTTGATAACTCTTCTAAGAAGAAGTGATTGGCTATATTCACCCCCCCTCTCTAGCCATCTCGTTCCCAACATTAACTACCCTTCCAATTATAGTTGACACTCCCTAGACCTATCTAGGGTGTGACGAACACACTCTTAGGAACCCAAAACCTATTGGTGCTCCTTGGGTGTTCTAGGTATTCACTAGGGATGACTTCCCTTGATACCTTCCTAAAGACATTCTTAGGCTTCTCCAAAGCCTTAGTCACCTTTGTCTTGTCTTGGTCAACTCTAGGGATGGCTTCCCTTGCGACCTTGACTTGACTCCTAGACCTAGATTTAGTTCCATATTTATATGGAACTCTATGATAGGATGGACCATCATCCTTAGTCTTAGGTTTGTACCCCAAACCTTTCTTGCTCCTAGAGAGTCCTTGATTTCCTAAATCTAGGTTTTGATCCTTAGATCCCTTAAATAGATTTTCTATTCTTTTGAGGAATTTTTCTAATTTATCAAGTTTGGACCTCAAAACTTGATTTTCAATCAATACCTCCTCAAGGCTTGGTTTTCTAATATAGCCTTGGTGATTGTTTTTCTTAGCCTTGGATTGGGTAGGTCTACCTTGAAAATTCCTAATTTGTTCCCTATCCTTAGAGGTGGTAGTCCTACCATGGAAGGCTCTATAGTTTTCCTTAGGTTTTTTATATCTCCTATTTTCATGATAAATAGCATTAAAATGATAATAGTTATCTCTAGCATGCATATTATAATGATGAAAATAAGTACCATTACCTAATGATACCTTAGTCTTGTTCTTGGAGGCTCCCCCTTGATTTGAGCTCCTCCCTTTTGCCTTGGTCGGTTTCTTCCCCTTTGGACATTGATTTCGATAATGTCCCTTTTCTTTGCATGAGAAGCACACTATGTGCTTCTTATCCTTCTTTATCACGGGGCCGACCTCCTTTGCCTTCTCCTTGGTCTTGGGTGCCATTTGCACCTTCTTCTTGATCAATTTTGGACACTTACTCTTATAGTGCCCTCTTTCCCTACACTCAAAGCAAATGATATGATTTTTATTTTTGCAAATTGAAATATTTTTACCTTTGCTTGTAGGGGTGTGGCATGACTCTTCACTTGATCCGGAAGTAGATACTTCTTCTTTTTTCGGAATCAATGACCTTTGCTCCCCCTCAATCCTAGAGGTGGAGACTTCTTCTTCTACTTCATTGGACTTGGATGATGTTGAAGCTTGTCTTTGATCCGATGTCAATGACACATTTTGCTGCCCCTCAATCCTAGAGGTGGAGGCTTCTTGAATTTCCTCTTCACTTGATGAATCTCCCTCTTCGGATTTATCTTGATTTGGTATAGTGGAGGGATCTTCATGAAGCCTTGCCAATTTGCTCCATAGCTCTTTGGCATCTTGAAATTCTTCAATCTTGTCCAAGATGGTGCTTGGCAAAAGATTGACCAATAGCTTGATCACTTTGTAGTTGGCCTCGCATCTCTTGATTTGCTCCTCATTTCATTTGCTTTTCTTGAGGAGCTTTCCTTTTGAGCTTGTTGGAGCTTCAAAACACTCCATTAGAGCAAACCATTTCTCTATCTCCATCATGAAGTAATTTTCAATCTTTGACTTCCAAAGATCGAAATTTGCCTTGTCGAATGGTGGAGGTGCCCGGGTGTCGTAGCCGAACTCCATTTTTGAAGTTGAACCCTCTTGATGATGACTTTTTGAAATTAGGGTTTCTTCCAACTTCTTCTTCTTCCTCTAGCTCTTGCCCTCTTGGCGATGAGTCCAAATAAGAGCAACCTTGCTCTGATACCACTTGTTGGGACCGTTAGGTGAGCTAGAGGGGGGGTGATTAGCTCCGATTTGCTCCGTGATGATTTGTCGCGGCAGAAGACTCGAGCAAACGCTAACACAAAGGATTTACTTGGTATCCACCTCGGTCGGGTGACTAATCCAAGGATTCCCTCTCCTCACTCTCTCATACACTATGAAAGATCTCGTTCTTGAGGTAGAGAAACCTCTTACAAGCTTTCACAAAGATGCAACAAGAATCAAAGCAAACACAAAATGAAATCTTACAAGATTTACAATGAATAAACTCTCTTTGCTTTCCTTGCTATCTTCAAGCTTGTGGTTGCCTCTAGAACCTTGGAAATGCAGCAGCAAAAACCTCCAAGACTTCCCTTGAGATGGCACCAATGAAGGAGGAAAAAGGGGAGAAGAGTTGTAGCTCAAAACCTGCGTGAAAACCCTTATACCCGACGCCTAGGGTTTCCCAATCGATTACCCAATCAATTACCACGTCATCTTAGCCGTTCAACGGATAGTTTTTGAACCTAAATCGATTAGCCAATCGATTACCACTGCCCTTAATCGATTGACCAATCGATTAAGGGAAGGCTGAATCAATTACCCAATCGATTCAGCCACCTTCTGTTGTCGCAACAAAACTCTCTTAATCGATTACCCAATCGATTACCACTACTCTTAATCAATTACCCAATTGATTAAGATCCTCCTTAATCAATTACCTAATTGATTACAGTCCTTCTTAATCAATTACCCAATTGATTAAGATCCTTCTTGTTCTCGCGAGACAACAACCCAATCGATCACCCAATCGATTGAGACCAACCTAACTTGTGTTCACGGTCAACCCCTTTGACCAACCTCGATTTCACGGTCAACCCCTTTGTCCAACTTGGATTTCTTTTGCCTAGTTCCCAACTAGGACTTAACCTGATTCCCCACCAGGTTTGCCTAACACTCGAGTTAGGTCTAGTCTCTCGGTAGACTTCCACCTTGCCAGCATGCGATCTCCCCGATCCATCAGGACTTCACCTAGTCCCACTAGGTCTTCTCCCATGCCAGCGTGCGATCTCCCCGATCCACCTGGACTTCACCTAGTCCCACTAGGTGTGCCTAGTCCCACTAGGTCTTTTCCCATGCCAGCGTGCGATCTCCCCGATCCACCTGGACTTCACCTAGTCAAGTCTCCAGTCAACCTTGACCCACTTGACACCATACGACATTCAAACATAATTATCAAACATCGAAATATCCAAACATAAGCTCACTAAGCTTACCAGACATCGGCTCACCCGAGCCTAGTCAACCTAGGTCAACCCTGACCTAACCAAGATTGCACCAACATCATCACCCAACTTATCTTCCATCATCATCTCCTCTAGCTTGTGCCCTTTTGGGGGTTATTCCAACAAGAGCGGACCTTCGCTTTGATACCACTTGTTAGATCGTGACCGTCAAGCTAGAGGGGGGGGGGTGAATAGCTTCTTTCGGTTTTCCTGCAATCGTTAGTGCGCAATAGGAAAATACTAAATAAAACAAAACCTAACGAAGAGGAATGACACACCGATGTACGTGGTTCGGAGATGATGCTCCTACTTCATGGCAGTCCATAAGGTGGATGATCCCTAATCCTTCGGTGGATAACTCCTCGAAGCACCTCCGGCTAGATCTCGTAGCTCCTTGTGGTTGGAGAAACCTCATCACAACCTCTGAACACTACCTGAGCAACAAAGGCTACTAACCATCTCTATCCAAGCAGGTTTCACCAAGGAAGAAAAGCCTTAAACGAGCTCCCTTAAATAAAGCTTGAGTCTGATATGGCCGCTACCAGTCGATAGGTCCAAGACCAGTAAACTAGTCCCACTCAGATTCGAGCGTTGCAAGCCCAACGTTTGAATCTCTAGCCATTACCAGTCGACAGCCTCTAGGCAGTCGACTGGTCCTTCCCTAAGCCTAGGGTTACCTTTCCCGAGTACATTTCTCTCTGCACTCGAACCCTCCCAGCTTAATTCCCGAGTACAATCACTCAACACTCGGACCCTCAAGACCTGGTTGACTCTTCAAACAGCAGTCTCGATCTGTTGCCTTCACACCCTCTTCATCTTCGGCTCCCGTCCCTCAAATGCGCACGCAAGCCCTCGGCTTGCCTCCATGTCATCCTTCACGCATGTCACGATGTCCGCGTCTCTTGGCTCATCGTCTCTGCTTCACCAGCCTTGATCTGTCGCCTTCAAGCCCTCTTTGACTTTGGCCCTCGTCCCTCGGATACGCACACAAGCCCGCAGCTTGCCTCTATGCTATCCTTCACGTACGCGTCGAAGTCCGCTTCCCTCGGCTCATCATACCTACTTTGTCCATGGTCCCTTGGATGCGCACACAAGCCCTCGGCTTGTCTCCATGCCATCTTTCACCTGAAGACATCCAACTAAGTCTATGTGTACCTGCAAATCTTTTAACTTAACCATATTGACACACATATCAAAACTCATAATCTTCTATATCATATTTGGGCTGATTGCCCCAACATATTTAGCATTTGCATCTTTTCAAATCAATATAAACTTTGTTTCTCTTTTCAAATTCTATCGAATAATTATTTTTATTTATTTTTTAAAATAAAACCTTACTATATTGACTCTATGATAGCATTAGTTTATGAAATAGAATGATGGCTAACATATAAAAAATTATCATTATAAGGTTTAAAGGTCAAATTCTGACGAAATCAGGTGTTTATCTTTCCTTATATATTAGTCATTGTTCGGGTTAGTAGTCCTCGTGATCTACCTTTTTCATGTTAATCCTGAGTGATATAGATTGGCGGAGATGTTGAGAGTAAATAAATAGTCTTTATGCCACTATGATAGCATTAGCCATCATAATCAATGACGGAACTAGCACGGATGATCCGTGAGCTATGAGTATCAATGTTGATGTTGTCACCCATCTGTTGTTATTTTTTTCTCTCTCACAATTTTTCAATCTCTCATGGTAATCTTGTGTTATTTTTTTTTCTCACAATTTTTCAATCTCTCATGGTAATCTTGTGTAATAGTTTAATGATAACCTCCTCTATCACATTCCATCTAGAAATTCCTCAAAATTGTGACAAATTGTTATGACCCCAATCGATCATTATATGATAGACAATATTCCATTTCCAAGTCAAATATTGTCGATGTATACACTCGACAACCATTATCAACCCATAAATTCTTCACGACAAAACTAGCATTGCTACTTTATACTAAACAATTAAGACAAGTTGACTTGATAAATGAAACCCCATTAAAAAACAAAGATGATCACCATAAACAATATAGCTAAGTCATCATGAATGACTATGATTGATAAAGTTGCATATAAAAATTTAGCTAGTGGCCAGGCCAAAAAGAATATACCTCAATCTAAAAGAAATTAAGAACATTCAACTCACTCAAATTAGGGACTTAAAACCCTTGTTAATTATGGGTTAATTTAATTATTTTTTATAAATTAACATCAAAGTGTTTACTTTTATAATTGTTTCACAAATGACACTATGTTAATATGACAGTTGCCTTTAAATTGGGAGTTCCTTAGGTACTCTTTGTTGGAGGAAATACTCTCTTTTTTGAGAGTCAACAAGAAATAAATTGAAATATACAATTTTCAACCTATCTGTTGAGTAGTCCGAGCTGCCTTTTATGCAGATTGTAGACTGCAGTCTCCCGAGCTAGAATTCTCGAGCAGAATCTCTCGACCAAGTCTCCCGAGCAGGTCTCCCGGCCAGTATCTCCCGACTAAGTCTCCCGACTAGGTCTCCCGAGCAGTATCTCCTGAGCTCCCGAGTAGTATCACCCGAGCTCTCGAACAGTAGTCGGACATCTCCCGACCAAGAAGTTGTTGAGGTCTGCGCAGCGTAGTTTCCTTGAAACCGATTTGTCCTCCTCCGACGGTGCTTTGAGGCTCCGATGGACGTCTGTCTCTCAGGATACAACAGCGAGACCACAGGCACAACGGAGCACTCTATGCTCGTAGCAAACTGAGGAAGTACTCGAACGCTATCAAGGGAGGTCAGGAAAGAGGTGGAAGATAATTTCTTCTCTCTATATTTTTTGCTCTCGGTCACAACCTCTTTATATAGGCTCAGACCCCCTAGTAATTAATGACCGAATTAACGTCATTTACTGCCAATTAACCGCCCAGATCTAAAGGTCCGGGGGTTACTGATTTTATATTAATTAAAAGTTAACGCATCAGTTACATTTGAGCAAAAAATTTGGCAAAATGTTGGTTCATCTGCTTGGACAAATTTTGCCCCGACCGCTTCGTGCATGCACATGAGTTCACTTGGTTTAGTACAAATCCAGACCCTGGATTTGCACCCCCCCTGCGCACCCACGCATGAGAGAGAGCCTCTCCACCTGCATTTGTTCACAACTAACATGCTTGTGAAATAATATAAACCAACAATTATGCCTTAAAACTCCCAATGTGGGACTAAAGTCACACTCACAATGGAGTCTCTTTCTTCTCCACCTCCCTTTCCATTCACTATAAACTCCCAATGTGAGACTAAAGTCCCACTCACCAAGGAGCTTCTTTCCTCCACACCTCCCTTTCCATTCACATGATATCCAACAATCCCCCACATGAATGGAAACAGGGTATGTGATAGCATTCAGCAGTTGACTAGTATAGGATAAGTAGGTTTCACCCTTTGAACCTTCCCTTGTGAAGATCTGTTTACTTCCTAGCTGACAGTAGACATGATGTCCTTGAACTATGCTGTCGTTTATGTAAGCATTGACACATCTCATCCAGAACTCTCCCTGATACACCTCAGTTCTCATGAGTGTGTTCGTTCTTGGCCATGAACACGCCTGATTCTGCGAGAAGTTCTAAGAATTGTGCCTTCAATTCTCTTTGACGCGGCCCTACTTCTTTCTCACATAGGTGATCTCTTAAGAGTTTTCCACATAACTCTATTTAATCATTAAAAGTCGTATGCTTAACTTCCATCCTTCACTGTTTCAAAGGGTCGTTCCCTCACAGTGAACACCTTTGTCAATGCAGTTAGGTTGTCCCTTTGAACCTAGTTCTTGGGATCTCCAGTCTGTATAGATTGGGTTTCCTTTGCACCAACATTTTCTATCGGTATCAAACCTATCCTTCTTGATGAGCTTACAACTAACTCTCGATTTAACCCTTTGGTTAGCGGATCCGCTAAGTTATCCTTTGACTTCACATAGTCAACAGTGATAACTCCAGTTGAGAGTAGTTGTCTAATGGTATTGTGTCTTCGACGTATATGTCTAGACTTATCATTATACAGATGGATTTGTGCCTGGTCGATCGTTGATTGACTATCACAATGTATGCAGATTGCCGGCACGGGTTTTGGCCATCTCGGTACGTCTTCTAAGAATTGTCGTAGCCATTCAGCCTCTTCAACAAATTTGTCAAGGGCAACAAACTCAGACTCCATCGTGGATCTGGTTATTACGGTTTGCTTAGATGATTTCCATGAAATAACTGCACTTCTCAGAGTGAATACGTATCCACTCGTAGACTTCGAGTCTTTTATGTCCGATATCCAACTCGCATCACTGTATCCTTCGATAACAGCAGAATATCTCATATATTGCTGTCCATTTCCACGAGTATATCTCAAGTACCTCAGTACTCTTGTTATCCCTTTCCAGTTCTCAACACCGGGATTACTCGCGTATCTACTTCGTTTGCTTACTGCATAGGCTAAGTCTGGTCTTGTACAATTCATCAAGTACATCAAACTTTCAATCACCCGAGTGTACTCTACCTGAGAGATACATTCTCCTCAGTTTTTCGATAGATGTTGGCTAGTATCTATCAGTGTTCGTGCTAACGCAGTATCACCATTGGTGAATTTCTCAAGAATCTTGTCCACGTAATGGGGCTAACTAAGAACAAGTCCTTCAGCTGTTCTAAGAATTTTGATTCCTAGAATCACATCAGCTAGACCCATGTCTTTCATGTCAAATCTTGAGTTCAACATGTCTTTCGTAGATTTGATTATCTTATCATTACTTTCAATGATAAGTATGTCATCTACATATAAGCACAAAATGACAAAGTCATCTTCTGTGGCTTTCGTGTAGACACATTTATCATATTCATTGATTTTGAATCCACCTTCTCGCATGACATTATCAAATTTCTCATGTCACTGCTTTGGAGCTTGTTTCAAGCCGTATAAATGTTGGAGTTGGACGCACCTAAGTCAAACCTGGGTATTGATAACGACAAAGGGTTCAGAAGTTAAGGTGTTATTATGATCTAACAAGCTTACTAAGTGTGCAGGAAAGTCCTAGGTACATTAGGTAGGAAGTCCTGGTAAAGGGCTGGGCAAGAAGTCCTGGTCAAGGACTGGGCAAGAAGACCTGACCAAGTTGGGCAAAGAAGTCCTGGTCGAGGACTGGGCAAGAAGTCCTGGCAACGGGCTGAGCACCGAAGACCTGACCAGAAGTTGGGCAAGAAGTCCTGGTTGCAGACTGGGCACGAAGACTTGATCGGGAGGATTGAGCAAAAGTCCAACTGGAGGAGCCGGTTGGCAAAAGGTAAACTCTCCTGAGAGGAGTAGGTAAGGACGCGTTCCCCGTGCGAGGGAACAGTAGGTGTCGATTCGACCTAGGGTTCCATTTGGGAGACCCAAAGTCAGAAACAAGACAACTTAGGCTGTAAATAATGGCTAACATGTTTGCTTCCTTTTGTTTTGGAACTAACCTTGGTTGCAGGGAACGAAGGAACGAGTTTCTGCAACTGAGGCGCCTCAATGGAGTGAGGCGCCTCACTAGGGCTAGGCGCCCGGATGGATACGGGCGCCCCAGTAGATGGCTAAACCGAAGCCAACGAAGCAAACTACCACGAAGCCTCTGGACCAAGTCAGCTCAAGCGCCCGAGACCATACAGGCTCTCCCATCAACCCAGGCGCCCCAGTGAAGGGGATAAGCGCTGACCGAGCCTGCGGATAGGAGTTCTCGCAGGAGAGGCCACGTGTCAGGCGTCCCCATCGACACAGGCGCCCCTATGGCTTCTATAAAAGGGGGTTCACCCCCAAGGCTTCAGAACAACTTCTTCCAACTGATTTCTCCAAGCGCTCTACTCCAGAAAGCCCCGTGCTCACGTCTCAAGCGCCAACGACGACCCGCGGCTCAGATTTCGCTACTTTTCCGTCATCGGTATAAATTTTGTTAAAGTACTGTACTCAATTCCATATTCTATTCTTGTACTTATTTGCGCGAATTATAGAATTGCCCAAAGTAAACAGTCAAAGACCGTGGGCCTTGGAGTAGGAGTCGATCTAGGCTCCAAACCAAGTAAATGAAACTTGTTAGCATTGATTTTGTTTTTTCCGCTGCGCATTCGCTCTAACTTTTAATCCGAAATTCTTCGATCGATATTCACCCGCCCCCTCAATCGATTTTCTCCGATCCAACTAGTGGTATCAGAGCAGGTGGCTCAAATTTGGTGCAACCACCAATTTGAGAGTTTTTTTTCGAATTTACGAAAATTTTAATTCTTTTTTCTTTCGAATCATTCTCGTTAATCGAGGTTGGTGCAACACCACTCAATTTTTTTTCATTGCTATTAATTTCTTCCGCACTACTAATCCAAGACTCAGTCTTGGAACAAGTTTTTGTGCTGAACTTTTTTCCAAAAAATATTAATGGTCATGCAAGAGGGATTCAGCACTACCAGACCACCTCTTTTCAGTGGAGAAGATTTCTCCTACTGGAAAAGAAGGATGGAAGTCCACCTGAAAACTCAAGTGGACATGTGGATAATCATCCAATCTGGGCTGGAGATTCCCAAGAACACAGAAGGTGTGGCACAACACTATACTGAATGGGATGCCTAGCTGAAGACGAAGATCGAGGTTGATGCAAAGGCAACCCAGATCTTGCAATGCGGTTTGACTAAGGAGGAGCTGAACCGGATGGGGTCATTCAACAACGCCAAAGAGCTTTGGAACAAGCTGATTGAGCTGCACGAAGGCACTTCTGACACCAGGATCAGCAAAAGAGATATGTTGTTGAACATACTCTACACGATTAAAATGAACGAAGGAGAATCAGCAGCACAGCTCCACGCCAGAATGTAACACCCGAAAATTCTCGAAACTAATTTTAGAAGTATCTTAGAATTTATTCCAAATTTATGGATATTTTTATAGAATTTTTCCGTAAACGAAAGTGGAAAAAAGGGTTATAAACAGAAAATCGCGTAGGTGGAAATCGAACCCTTCACCTACGCTGTGAGAGACAAATGGGCGGACCAGCTGCGCTGGTTTGATTTTGTTGAAATAGATTGAGCGAAACAATAGATAAGGTATAATTAGGTAAATTCGCCCCCATAAGTATAAATAGATAATTAAGGAGAGAAGTTTTATTTTCCCTCAACTCAAACCCTTCCTCGCCCAAACCAGCCGCACGCCGCCCTATTCTCTCCTCTCTTGGGCGAAACTACACCAAGCCTAGGGCTTTCCTCCGGTGGCCGGCCAAGGCTCTCCTCCGAGAGATTTTCCGATATTCGGAATCCCCACGACGAGAGGAACGCGTGAGCGCGAAAAAATCTCCGAGACTCCGAGTTTCTCCGGAACCTCCGACGCCGTTCTTGGTTGTAAGTCCAAGATATCGAAGTAAGTACTGCTCACCTGCAGTAAGAGGCGGTTTTCCCGCAAGAATTTTCCCTTGAAAGTTTTAAAAGAGATATTTCCTTTTGTTTAAGATTTTGCATGTGATCTTAGTTCATTATATGCTTATATATATTTGATAGAGTATCCTATGTGAGTTTAGGGTCTAGGAAATCTATAAGAAAAGGAAAGGAAGATAAAGAAAAAGAAAAGAGAAGGCCAAGGCCTTACGAAATCCCCAAAAGTCAAGACTTAGGGATTTGGGCACACAAGGTGTTCGATAAAATGCCAAGGCATTTAAAGATAAGAAAGAAAAGAGAGAAAAGCTATTTTATTTTCTAAGGCCAGTACCCGGCGTCCAAGGGCGTCGTTAAAGAAATCCAGGTGTCCAATTCCAAGGTCTTGGCCCTGGTAGACCAAGGTCTGCTCTATTAGGATTGGCAGCTCGCTACCCCAACCTTTTAGGGAACGTGCATAAGATGGTACTTACGTCTTAAGTGGATCCAAGTGAGTTATTATTTTCAAGTATATGCTTTAGCAAAGTTTTTCTAAAGTTTAAGGAAATTTTCTAAAAGTTAAAGAAAGACTTAAAGTTAAAGAATTGCTAAAGTTTCAAGTTAAGCCAAGAAAAAGTGAGTTAAGACTTATTAATGCTTGATTATGCATGTTTTGAGTTATACATGTTTTAGTGTTTCTTTTAAGCATAAAAGTATATACATGTTTTAGTGTTCCTTTTAAGCATAAAAGTATATACATGTTTTAGTGTTTCTTTTAAGCATAAAAGTATCTCATGTGATTTCACATTGTTTAAAAAGCATGCCTGCACATTTCGAGTTTTTGTGAGCTAGATAGTACTTGCTAAGCTTTATGCTTATTAGTTGCATTTCCTCTTACTGCAGGTAAAGGTAAAGACAAGCAATTCTGAAGGAAGACGACGAGGCGGTGCTGAGTGACGTGTGTGTGGTGGCTGACCTTGGAGAGATCCTTGGGATGAGACAGTTTAACTTATTTGAAATGCAATGTTTAAGATTTCCAAATTCCATGTTATTGTGTTATGGAGTTTATTAAACATTTATGCTTCGGATAGTTTTACATGCTTAATTTTGTAGAATGAAGATCTCATGTCATTTCAATTAGTATGCATACTTTTGTGAATGCACTAGATGAGCAAGGGCATGAGTAGTTTAGCATGTGGATATATTGAATTTTAGACTTATTCTTGAGCTTATTATTCCCTTTTGGACTAAGTCCTAATTGTGCTTAAAATGCTTGTAAATTTGGTAGAAAAGTAAGATTTACATCCTATGATGTTCTAGAAATATTATTGCATGTGCCAAGATGTTGTTAGTTTCCTTTTGAATTAAGTCTTATTGCTTTAAATATGCTTAGAAAAGTTGCATCCATATTCCATAGTGCTTTAGTAATGTTATAGAACCTTGTGTGATGAGTTTAAATGGTTAGAATTGCTAGTAATGTGCCATTGTATCATGCATGACTGTTAAAGTTAGACCATTATTCTTAGATAGATTTAAATACAAGTTTAAGAAAGTTCCGCATCTTTAGTCGTGCATTAGAGTCAAGAAGTAGACAAGTAGCGGTCCGTCTAAGGTAGAGAAGGCGGGTCGCTACAGTTGGTATCAGAGCAGTTCCCATTCTCCAGCATCACACACACATCAGCATCAACCTTGCCGTCTTCAAGTAAGAAAGCTTTAAGTTTCAGTTTTCTATTGCTCCTTTATTTAATTGCAGTATAGAGAAATTCTTAAGTATTACTCCTATGTGTATAGAACAAGGAAGCATGCTTAATACCTTAGTATCACGAAATCATGTTTAATCCCTAGAATGAATATTAGGTTACTAAGTAAGAAGACAAGTTTATACCTAGAAATATAGTAGTGATTTTCTTGTTCCTTTATGCATTATTAGATGGCAAGAAGAGGCCGAGCTCCTAATGCAAGGAACATCACTCCAATTCAAGATGACAATGAGCCTGGCACAGAACAGCCAAACCTGATGGCAGTCATTGCTCAAATGCAAGCTCAGATTACAGAGCAACAGAAGACCATCGCCACACTGATGGCAAATCAGCACCCAGTGCCCCCTACACCACCCACAGTAGGAGTGGGAACTCCAGTGGTGGCTGAAGTTCCACCAGTCCCACAGGAGACCCCTGCCGTGAACCGAAGACAAGAAGCATACCTCGTCCAGTGGCAGAGGCTGAAACCTGAAAGCTTCTCAGGCACGACTGAGCCCTGGGATGCCCAGGCTTGGTTCAAGACTTTAGAGAGCACAATGGAGCTTCTTGACTGGCCAGAAGTCGAGAAGGTCAAATGTGCCTCCTTCTGCCTAACTGGAGATGCTCGTATGTGGTGGGAGCGGGTCAAGAGTAAGAGGATAGTCAACCAGATGAGCTGGACAGATTTAGAGCAAGAGTTCTATGAGGAGTTCTTCCACATGCGGGTTACCAACAAGCACTACGAGGACTTCATGGAGTTCAGACAAGGTAACCTACCAGTGGGAGAAGCAGTCGCGAAGTTCAACAGACTAGCTCGCCTCTGCCCAGAGCTAGTCAGCACACAGAAGGAGCGAGTCAGACTGATGCTCCGCATGCTGAACCTTGAGATAGCACTCAACGTGAACAGCGGGACGCACCGACCCCAGACCAGCGAGGAGTTGGTCAGTAGTGCACTAATCTCAGAGCACTATCTGAATAGCATCAAGGCAGAACAAACACAGCAGAAGCCAGTCCTGATTGAGAGCAAGACAACAGGAGGCCAGAAGCCTCCGCCAAATAACCAGAACTGGAAGAACAAGAACCACAAAAGGTAGCAGTGGCCTGGCAGCCAAAAAGGAAACCCAGAGAACAAGCAAGCTAGGTATCCACCTTGTCCTAAGTGTGGGAGGACTCATCCAGGAGCATGCCTTTTAGGTGTAACTGGGTGCTACTCATGTGGACAAGAGGTACACAGATCCAAAGACTGCCCAAACAAGTTTAAGGTACTCCCTCAGCAGTCCGTACAGTATGGAGGCAAGCCTCAGTTACATTACATGCCTACTATACTGGAGGGACCTCAGATCAGTCAGGGAGGGTTAGAGGCAGCACCAATTTCAACCAATGTCAGAGTCTTTTCCCTCACGAAGGAAGAAGCTGCCAGCGCCTCCACGGTCGTAACAGGTCAAATAGTTATTTTTCAGCATTTAGCTACTACACTGTTTGACACTGGGGCGACCCATTCTTTCGTATCAGTACCTTTTGCTAGTAAGTTACAGGTGCCTGCAGAGAGTTGGGAGTCCAGATTCCTGACAACTCTCCCTTCAGGGGAAATCATAGAATCCACCCAGAGGCTCCGGGCTATGCCAATCAAGATTTCAGACCGAGAGCTATATGTCGATCTAATAGTCCTTGCGATGCAAGACTTCGACGTCATACTGGGCATGGATTTCCTCAGTAAGTACAACGCTTCAGTGGACTGTCGACGGAAGAAGGTGGTTTTCAGTCCAGAAGGAGAACCACCGTTCGAATTTCAAGGAGCCCCAAGGAGGAAGACTCAGAAATTCCTCTCAGCCTTGGCAGCCCACCAGATGCTAGAACAAGGGTGTGCTGGTTTTCTTGCATGCATAGTGGACATAGAAGCAAAGGATGAGCGCAAGCAGGAGGATGTACGGGTAGTCTGTGAGTATCCAGAAGTATTCCCAGAAGAACTACCTGGACTACCTCCCAACAGAGAAGTGGAATTCGAGATCGAGCTAGTACCAGGTACCGGTCCGGTCTCGAAGGCCCCATATCGTATGTCTCCAGCAGAGTTGAAGGAATTACAAGAGAAACTCCAGGAGCTACTAGACAAGGGCTTCATTCGCCCGAGTCATTTACCCTGGGGAGCTCCTGTACTTTTCGTCAAGAAGAAGGATGGGTCTATGCGTCTGTGCATAGACTACAGAGCTCTGAACAAGGTAACCATCAAGAACAAGTACCCCCTTCCTAGAATAGATGATTTATTTGATCAACTCAAAGGGGCTACAGTGTTCTCGAAGATAGATCTGCGTTCTGGGTATCATCAGCTAAAGGTTAAAGAAAGTGACATCCCCAGGACGGCCTTCAGGACAAGATACGGCCACTACGAATTTGTAGTGATGCCTTTTGGAGTAACCAATGCTCCAGCAGTCTTTATGGGGCTGATGAACCACATCTTCAGGGAGTATCTCGATAAATTCGTCATTGTATTTATTGATGATATTCTCATATACTCACAGACTCCAGAGGACCATGCTACACACTTGAGGATAGTGCTGCAGATCCTTCAGCAGGAGAAGCTCTATGCAAAATTCTCAAAGTGTGAGTTTTGGCTAGATCAGGTGGCCTTCCTAGGTCACATTATATCCAAAGAAGGTATTTAAGTTGATCCAGCCAAGATAGAAGCAGTCAGCAACTGGTGTAGACCCAAGAATGCCAGTGAAATCAGAAGCTTCTTAGGCCTGGCAGGATATTACAGAAAATTTGTGGAGGACTTTTCCAGAATAGCCTCTCCTCTCACAGCCCTGACCAGAAAGAATCAGAAGTTTGAGTGGTTAGATAAATGCGAGCACAGCTTCCTAGAACTGAAGAAGAGATTGACTAGTACTCCCATCCTGACTGTTCCAGAGAGTGACAAGGCCTTTGACATCTACAGTGATGCATCCAAGATGGGCCTTGGAGCTGTCCTCATGCAAGATGGTAAAGTAATAGCATATGCCTCCAGACAGCTCAAGGACTATGAGAAGAATTACCCTACTCATGACCTTGAGCTAGCAGCTGTGGTTTTCGCACTGATGCTCTCGAGACACTATCTGTATGGAGTGCAGTGCAGAATCTTCACAGACTATCAGAGTTTGAAGTACTTCTTCACTCAGAAGGATCTGAATATGAGGCAGCGCAGGTGGCTAGAGTTGGTCAAAGATTATGACTGTGAAATCCTCTACCACCCAGGTAAAGCTAATAAAGTGGCGGATGCACTAAGCAGAAAATCCTGTGCAGCACTGATGTCCCTATCATCACTGTCTCTACCACTTCAGAAAGAAATAAAGGATTTTGGAGTCGAGGTAATAATTGGGCAACTTTCTGCATTGACTCTAGAGTCAACCCTGCTTGTGGATATACAAAGAAAGCAAAGTCACGACCCAGAGATCCAGAAGATCAAGCAGGAGATCCAAGAGGCAGAAAATTCAGAGTTTCGAGTATCAGACAGCGGCATCCTCTATCTTGGAGACTGCCTTTGCGTCCCCAATGATGAGGAACTAAGAAAGAATATTTTAGAAGAAGCCCACAGTACCCCGTACTCTATGCATCCTGGTTCTACCAAGATGTACCAAGATTTAAAGAAAAGGTTCTGGTGGTCTGGACTCAAGCGAGACGTGGCCAGATATATCAGTACCTGCTTGACCTGCCAGAGAGTCAAAGCAGAGCACCAGAGGCCAGGAGGAGTTCTGCAGCCTCTTCCCATTCCAGAGTGGAAGTGGGAAGAGATATCCATGGATTTTATCACAGGTCTCCCAAGGACCACCCATGGACACGATGCAATATGGGTGATAGTGGACAGATTGACCAAGTCTGCCCACTTCCTAGCCATCAAGTTATCGCATTCGGTAGAGCAGTTAGCACAGCTGTACGTGAAAGAAGTGATCAGGCTTCACGGAGTTCCGAAGTCGATCGTTTCTGACAGAGATGGGCGGTTCATCTCCCATTTTTGGAGGTGTGTTCAGGACGCCCTAGGCACCAGACTTCAGTTCAGCACAGCTTTCCATCCCCAGACAGATGGACAAACAGAGAGAGTAAATCAGATTTTAGAAGACATGCTCAGGGCTTGTGCGTTGGACTTTAAAGGTAGTTGGTGCAAATTTCTGTGCTTAGCTGAGTTTGCCTACAACAATAGCTATCAGGCCACCATCAGGATGGCGCCTTATGAGGCATTGTATGGCAGAAAATGTATATCACCCATATGTTGGCAAGAAGCTGGTGAGAAGAAAGAGATGGAGTCAGGACTAGGCAGCCAGACTGAGCTTATAGATGAGACCACTCAGGCTATCCAAATGATCCACCAGAGGATTGAGACTGCCCAGAGTAGACAGAAAAGTTATGCTGACACACGTCGTAGGCCACTTGAATTCCAAGTTGGAGATTCAGTATTTCTCAAGGTCGCCTCTATGAAGGGAGTGATGAGATTTGGCAAAAAGGGCAAGCTGAGTCCTCGCTACATAGGGCCCTACAAGATTATAAAGAGAGTTGGGAAGGTAGCCTATGAGCTGGACTTGCCAGAGGATATGTCAGCTATCCACAGTACGTTTCATGTCGCCATGCTAAAGAAGTGTATTCACGATCCCAATCAAGTGATTCAGCCTCAGTCAGTGCAGATCCAAGAAGATCTTAGCTATGAGAGCAGACCGACACAGATAGTGGACAAAGCAGTTAAAAGATTAAGAAACAAAGAGGTGCCACTAGTGAAGGTCATCTGGCAAAGTCAAAAGCATGAGGAGGCTACTTGGGAACGTGAGGACAGCATGAGAGAAAGATATCCAGAATTATTCTAAGTTCGAGGATGAACTTTTTATAAGGTATGGGGGATTGTAACGCCCGAAAATTCTCGAAACTAATTTTAGAAGTATCTTAGAATTTATTCCAAATTTATGGATATTTTTATAGAATTTTTTCGTAAACGAAAGTGGCAAAAAGGGTTATATACAACAAATCACGTAGGTGGGAATCGAACCCTTCACCTACGTTGTGAGAGACGAATGGGCGGACCAGCTGCACTGGTTTGATTTTGTTGAAATAGATTGAGCGAAACAATAGATAAGGTATAATTAGGTAAATTCGCCCCCATAAGTATAAATAGATAATTAAGGAGAGAAGTTTTATTTTCCCTCAACTCAAACCCTTCCTCGCCCAAACCAGCCGCACGCCGCCCTCTTCTCTCCTCTCTTGGGCGAAACCACACCAAGCCTAGGGCTTTCCTCCGGTGGCCGGCCAAGGCTCTCCTCCGGTGGCCGGCCAAGGCTCTCCTCCGAGAGATTTTCCGATATTCGGAATCCCCACGACGAGAGGAACGCGTGAGCGCGAAGAAATCTCCGAGACTCCGAGTTTCTCCGGAACCTCCGACGCCGTTCTTGGTTGTAAGTCTAAGATATCGAAGTAAGTACTGCTCACCTGCAGTAAGAGGCAGTTTTCCCACAAGAATTTTCCCTTGAAAGTTTTAAAAGAGATATTTCCTTTTTGTTTATGATTTTGCATGTGATCTTAGTTCATTATATGCTTATATATATTTGATAGAGTATCCTATGTGAGTTTAGGGTCTAGGAAATCTATAAAAAAAGGAAAGGAAGATAAAGAAAAAGAAAAGAGAAGACCAAGGCCTTACGAAATCCCCAAAAGTCAAGACTTAGGGATTTGGGCACACAAGGTGTTCGATAAAATGCCAAGGCATTTAAAGATAAGAAAGAAAAGAGAGAAAAGCTATTTTATTTTCTAAGGCCAGTACCCGGCGTCCAAGGGCGTCGTTAAAGAAATCCAGGTGTCCAATTCCAAGGTCTTGGCCCTGGTAGACCAAGGTCTGCTCTATTAGGATTGGCGGCTCGCTACCCCAACCTTTTAGGGAACGCGCATAAGATGGTACTTACGTCTTAAGTGGATCCAAGTGAGTTATTATTTTCAAGTATATGCTTTAGCAAAGTTTTTCTAAAGTTTAAGGAAATTTTCTAAAAGTTAAAGAAAGACTTAAAGTTATAGAATTGCTAAAGTTTCAAGTTAAGCCAAGAAAAAGTGAGTTAAGACTTATTAATGCTTGATTATGCATGTTTTGAGTTATACATGTTTTAATGTTTCTTTTAAGCATAAACGTATATACATGTTTTAGTGTTTCTTTTAAGCATAAAAGTATATACATGTTTTAGTGTTTCTTTTAAGCATAAAAGTATCTCATGTGATTTCACATTGTTTAAAAAGCATGCCTGCACATTTCGAATTTTTGTGAGCTAGATAGTACTTGCTAAGTTTTATGCTTATTAGTTGCATTTCCTCTTACTGCAGGTAAAGGTAAAGACAAGCAATTCTAAAGGAAGGCGACGAGGCGGTGCTGAGTGACGTGTGTGTGGTGGCTGACCTTGGAGAGATCCTTGGGATGAGACAGTTTAACTTATTTGAAATGCAATGTTTAAGATTTCCAAATTCCAAGTTATTGTGTTATGGAGTTTATTAAACATTTATGCTTTGGATAGTTTTACATGCTTAATTTTGTAGAATGAAGATTTCATGTCATTTCAATTAGTATGCATACTTTTGTGAATGCACTAGATGAGCAAGGGCATGAGTAGTTTAGCATGTGGATATATTGAATTTTAGACTTATTCTTGAGCTTATTATTCCCTTTTGGACTAAGTCCTAATTGTGCTTAAAATGTTTGTAAATTTGGTAGAAAAGTAAGATTTACATCCTATGATGTTCTAGAAATATTATTGCATGTGCCAAGATGTTGTTAGTTTCCTTTTGAATTAAGTCTTATTGCTTTAAATATGCATAGAAAAGTTTCATCCATATTCCATAGTGCTTTAGTAATGTTATAGAACCTTGTGTGATGAGTTTAAATGGTTAGAATTGCTAGTAATGTGCCATTGTATCATGCATGACTATTAAAGTTAGACCATTATTCTTAGATAGATTTAAATACAAGTTTAAGAAAGTTCCGCATCTTTAGTCGTGCATTAGAGTCAAGAAGTAGACAAGTAGCGGTCCGTCTAAGGTAGAGAAGGCGGGTCGCTACACAGAATCCAGGAGCTAATAAATGGGCTGCATATGATAGGTCACAAGGTCGAGAACCGTGACCTAATCAGGTGTAACACCCGCCTTTTTCCCACACCTTATGGTGTGGCGAGAAAGCGGCGTTACGCTAACATACATCGTACACATATAAACATCTTAATGCAGCGGAATGTTTTTTTTCTTCTAGATATGCGTTTAACCATACAACTAATCCATGAACTATATATACATGCCTAAATTATCATTCATGAACATGGTGACGTTGTAACTTAGCATATTACTATCATACATAGCATCATGATATAAGCTTTCCATAACTTATTCATAAGCATCATAAGTAGCAAGTAACTTATCCATAACATCATAAGTCTTAAGTCATTCATTAAGCATAACTATTATAAGCATAGCATAGCATCTAAGGAGGCATTTCAAAACCCAAGACATGTGATACGTGTAAATAAAAGAATCCTTTGCCATGTCACCGCCACACACACACATGCTCTTGCCCCTCCTGCTGCTTCCCTTAGTAACCCCTTGCTTGATCTGCGGTATAAGAAACATAAGACTGTAAGCACAGAGGCTTAGTAAGACCCTTTCCTACTCACAAAAATCCGTACGTCACATATTCATAAACATGAAACAGTGGACATTGCATAATTCCGAACATAAAGCATAGACTTGACACATATCTACTATGGCATAATTCTTGACATCGTCATATACGTAGACTTACTTATCATGGCATAATTCTTAACATGAACATAAACATAAACATAAACATACTTATCATGGCATCATTCTTAGCATGAGCATAAACATAAACATACTTATCATGACATCATTCTTAGCATGAGCATAAACATAAACATAAACATACTTATCATGACATCATTCTTAGCATGAGCATAAACATAAACATAAACATACTTATCATGGCATCATTCTTAGCATGAGCGTAAACATCAACATAAACATACTTATCATGGTATAATACATAACATGAATGAATGAATGAGTCAAATGCATGTATCATAAGGATGCTTAATTTTGAAACCATAGTTATAAATACTTGAACATAATCATAACATCATAGGGGTCCCCGGCTTGTACCACATACATACATCATAAGCGTGCATCCCTAAGTAAATACGAGGTAGCTAACCTCGACCTACTAGGGTAGGAACAGCTACGGTAGTTCTAAAAACCGAGACATTCTTAAGGTGCCCATCCCTGTTGGACAGCTACGGTAGTCCCAGAACCGTGGACAGCTACGGTAGTCCAGAACCGAGGCGTTCTTAAGGTGCCCATCCCTTGGACCCTTACTTCGGTCCGGTACAAGCCCATTCATAAAGTAAAATAACTATGCATGCTTCATCATTCATACTTGACATATCTTAGGACATAACATAATCTTGTTACATGAAGCATGACATAAACATGCTTGGCATTTCATCATTCATACTTATTTCATAACATCATTATGCCTTCATCATTCATACTTATCATTCATACTTATCATTCGTACTTAAGGCATAAACATTATCTTCATCCATCTTCTTTTATTCATAAAAACATGGCATACATACATAATCATGTCTCCAGGCATAAACATTATCTCGGTTCATAAAGCTTGCATGGTCATGGTACATAAGATAAACATGCATTTCATACATGGTACATAAGATAAACATGCATTTCATACATGGTACATTTCATCTAGCATACATAATCCTAGTATCCATCATAGAGCATACATGGGTAAGCTACACATAAACATGATGCATACTACTTAGGTTCATGGCTTTCATAATAAAAACATGCATAGACCTTCACACACACATATCTATTATAGGCATTTCACCTCCTACATGCATTATTCTATTTAACATAACCTACCCCTACATCAATTACACATGTTTATGGTATATAACCTAAATATTCATGAGTAAAACATAACATAGAACCTAACACACAAAGTCATATTGCATAACACCCAAAGCTAAGGTTTGGTAACATAAAGACCCTTACATCATGCTTAACCATACACTTACATCATAGTAACCCATAAACATGCATCCTTAAGACCTTAACCCAATCCAAGCCCTAGATTAGGGACTTGGCCGAAACCCTAAAGGACCATGGGTCCATGGAAAATTCACATAGGTCATGATTAACATCCAATACACTATATATTATGCCATAGAAAACTATTTGAACCCTTGATTGGATCTAACCCTAAGTCCTAGACCTAAACCATGTATTGGCCGAAACCCTAGAAGGGTAATAAGCCCATAGGAAAAATTCATATAAATCACCATTATTACCCATATGATATCATAGGAAACATACTAATCATGCTTGAAGGGTTGGAGTTTACACCTAGCCATGGTACCTTGATGTGGCCGAAACCCTAAAGGGGTTTTAGGGTGCTACAAAATTTTCAAAATCATACTTTTATGCTTAACTTATCATGAGTAAACATTAGGAAACATAATAGGGGTTTTCAATATGATTTTAGCCCAAAACGTGCTTGGCCGAAACCTTCATAAGCCCTAACTATGGATTTCTCAACATAGTATGCCAATAAGAACTTAGATCATGAAAAACAACTTGGAAGCTATCATACCACAGGTGAGGGGGTCTTACCTTCCTTGATCTTGCTTATAAACCTTGAATAGAAAGTAAAAAAGAAAACTTTCTTGATCCTAGAACTCTCCTTAGCCCTTGTAGCCTTGTAGAAAGTTTTGGATCTTCAAGATGGAGTCTTCTTGTGAAGCTTTTCCAAGGGAGAATCCCCTTGGTGATTTTCGGCAAGAATAAGGAGGAAGAGGGAGATGGGATTTCGGTGGGGGTGGAGGAAGGAGGAAGAAGATATCTATTTATAATGCCCTTTTGTCTCTTCACAAGTGCCTTTTCATCTTCTTCACATGGTGACTCTTCACTTCCTTAAGCCTTAACCAAAATCCACTTCATTCTCTACTAGCACTCACTTGCTAGGTGAATTGGTTAGTGCATGTATGGTGTTACACTAGGTCCAAGGTTCAATCTTTGGTGCATGCACTTTATTTTTATTTTTATTTTATTTTATTTTTCTTTTAATTTCGGCAATGCCCCCTAAGGACTACCAATAGCCATGCTAATATTTCTAATTTAAACCAATTTCTACCTAAAATCCACTAATAACCATGGTACTAGAAGAGCCCATGTAAGGCCTATTAGCACCTAGCTTCTTATTCTATATCGAAAATCATGGAGCATCATACTAAGGTTTACACTAGTGTCCCTACGTTCCCCGAGAATCCATCTAGGCATGGTCAATATTTTTAAAGAAAATATTGAGAAAATTTTCCGGGTCGTTACATCAGGTATACTCTAAATGCGTTCCCGAGGAACACACTATGGGCATCCATGGTAGATGCTTACAAGGTGTCCAGGGGTCTTTCTAAAATTAAATTAGATGAACTTTTCTCTGAACTAGAATTGCATGAACAGACTAACTCCACTTTGGTCGAGAAAAGTATTATCTTCATTGCAGGAAAAATTCAAGGAAAAGCCCCCAAGAAGAAGCCTCTACCAGCACTTGAGTCTGACTCAGACTTGATTCAGAAGACAGCGAAGGGGATCGACCCAAGCTGGTTTAGCTACCCCGACACTACTACAAGGAGCTAAAGCACCAAACAAACAAAAAGAAAGCAAGCCGAAGAAAGGAAGATCCAGCTGAACCTTCAACGAGCTCGAAGAGCAAGCCCAACGTTACCTGCTATGAGTGCAATAAAAAAGGACACTACAAGTCAGAGTGCCCCAATCTGAAGGAAACAAAGAAGGCGCGAAGGAAGAAGGCTCTCCAAGCCACGTGGGACGAATCCTCCTCCTCCTCCGAAGAAGAGGTCCCGCACGCGAATCTTCTCGCCTTAACCCCTTCGGAAGACATCGACACCGGATCGGAATCAGAACCAGACAACGGAAAACTTACAATCTCAGAAAATCGGCAAATAATGGTAAGAGGTTACTCAGAATACGAACTTTCAAAATTAATTTCTTATTTATCTCGCAACTTGGCGAAAGCCAAAATCTGGGTCGAGTCCCTCCGACAGGAATCAAAGCTCCTAAAATAGGAAGTCAACTCGAGATCCTTGCCTGAGCCAATTCAAGAAGGAAACTCCACTCAAGTTCAAAAGCTTGAGGAAGAGAATTCCTCCTTGAAAACTCAAGTCAAGGAGCTCAGAGTGGCTTTAGAACGGTTTACTTCGAGTTCCAAGGGTCTTGACATGATCCTTGGAAAGCAGAAGTCCGTTCTTAATCGATCTGGACTCGGTTATCGAACCAAGTCAAGACAACGATCTTACTATGCTGTATTGAACCAACCTAGAACCAAAGTCCAAGCATGGGTCCCCAAGCACTGTTTGAACAAACAAGTTGGACCAAACCAGTATTGGATCCCCAAGGACAAGATTTCACATCTTGCCTAACCATTATCGAGGCTTTAGTCAGGGGGAGCCAATATAAAAACCATATTCATAATTAGATAATTTGTTTTAATTGTAATTTTTATTGCATGCTTGCTTGTTTATTTCCTTCTGTAAATCATCATGCTTAGACCTAGGACTGGTTAGACTAAGGACAAAGTGATTTAGTTGAAATTTGAAAACCTAGTATTGGGTGGAAGTGAGATGATAGTACGTTAGGGAAGCCTTTCTAATAAGGTCACGTATACGCTACTTGGTCTGTTTAGTCTGGTGAAACTAGCCGAAGCTACAGATCCAAGAACCAAACTAGTTAGACCAAACTCTTTCAAGAAGTAACTTGAAGATGAATTTTCTATAAAAGGCTTTGTCAAGGAAAGAGTTGATGATCCAATAAGGCTACGGCCAAAGAAGGCCTAGTGCCTCGCAAAGACCTGGAAGTCAATTACTGCAAATCAGATTCACTTTACTATTGTTAGATTTGAATCTAACACAAATTTCAATTGATCTTAGATTCAAACACTTTTCAAAATCTATAAACTTAGCTTTACAAATCTTCAAAATTAATTCAAGTCTTTCAAAATTAACCATGTTTTTCAAAATTAAAATCTTTGTTTTTGTCAAAACCTGTCTCACAAAACACATAAGGTTAACGTGATTGATAACACTAGATTGGGTGAGACAGACTAGTTTGTGAAATCAATTTTAAGCTATCCCTAACTCTGATTGGATCTAAATCAATAAATACTTTATGTGTAGGAACATAAACTTTGGACCAATAGATGTTGGATAGTGGATGCTCCAGACACATGACTGGAGACAAATTGAAATTCACCAAAATCAAGTTTAAGAACCTAGGCTCAGTAGCATTTGGCAACAATGCTACACTCAAAGTTATTGGGTCAGATAATATTGAACTCAAATCTGATTTTGTAATTAAGAAAGTGCTCTTGGTTGAGAATTTTAAATTCAATTTGCTTAGTATAAGTCAACTATGTGATACTGGCTATGTAGTTACATTCACTAACTTTGACTGCTTGATTAGAAACCTTCAAGACTCAGAAGTCATGCTTAAGGGTACTAGGAAAAATAATGTTTATACTATCAACTTACCTTTAGTACCAAAATGCCTCTTGACTCAATTAGAAGAATCCAACCTCTGCCATAGGAGATTAGGTCACACTAATGTTAGACTAATTTCTAAAATTACCCAACTTGGCCTAATTAAAGGGGTACCAAAAATTAAAAATCTTGAAAACACAATCTGTGACTCATGTAACCAAGGCAAACAAACTAAGTCTAATCACAAGCAAATTCAATCAGACTTAACCCAAGCCACACTTGAGCTCCTGCAGCTTGACCTATTTGATTCACATGGAGTCAAGCCACTAAGCGGGAACTGGTACTACTTAGTTATTATCGATGATTACTCTAGGTTTACCTGGGTTAGGTTCCTAAAAACTAAAGATGAAACCCTAAACCTATTTATTGACTTATGCAAAATAATTGAAAATCAAAATGATATCAAAATCAAAAGACTTAGAAGTGATCACGGAGGAGAGTTTGAGAATCAAAGGTTTGAGAAATTTTGTAAAATAAATGGATATATTCACGAGTATTCCTGTCCTAGAACCCCCCAACAGAATGGCATAGTAGAACGGAAAAATAGAACTCTTCAGGAAGCCGCTAGGACCATGCTTAATGAATTTAACCTAGCGAACCAATTTTGGGCAGAAGCAATAAGTACGGCGTGTTATATCCAAAATAGGGTCCTAATTAACAAAAGACATAATAAAATACCTTATGAATTATATTATCATAGACTGCCCAAACTACACTACCTAAGGGTCTTTGGATGCAAAGTCCATATCTTAAACACCAAGGATTACCTAGGTAAGTTTCAATCCAAGTCAAACCCAGGGGTCTCCTTAGGATATTCAACAACTAGTAGGGACTATATGGTTTACAATAAACAAACTAACAAAATTGAAGAAATGAGTAACTTAATCTTTGATGAGGAAACTAAACCAAAATCTGATAACCAAAACTTGAACCAATCAAAAATTAATCAGGAAGACAATGAACAAACAATTGAACCATCAATTGAACCACTAACTGAACCTATAAATGAACTAACTCTTGAACCAATTACTGCTTCAACTGAACCAACAATAAGTGAACCAACCCAAGTAGTTGAACAAAATACTGAACCGAACCGTCCAACCGGACATGAGGCTGAACCAAGTTCTAGAAGAACCAAGAAACCCAAACTTAGTCACCCTTCTGATCAAATTGTGGGTGACCCAACCTTAGGAGTTAGAACTAGGTCCTCCTATAGAAATCTTAGTTAGATAGCACTGATTTCAAAAATTGAACCTAAGACTATTGAGGAAGCCATGCCTGATCCTGATTGGATCATAGCTATGCAAGAGGAGTTAGCCTAATTTAATAGAAACCAAGTCTGGGAACTAGTACCTAAACCCGAGGGCAAGTCAATTATAGATACTAAGTGGGTGTTTAGGAATAAACTAAATGACCAAGGGGATATAGTTAAAAATAAAGCCCGCATAGTAGCTAAAGGGTTCAGTCAAGTCGAAGATTGGACTATGATGAAACATATGCTCCAGTAGCCAGACTTGAGTCAATTAGAATGTTGTTAGCATTTGCAGCCCATAGAGGGTTCAAGTTATACCAAATGGACGTTAAGTCAGCCTTTTTGAATGGGTTCATCAAAGAAGAAGTCTATGTAGGACAACCCCCAAGATTTGAGGACCTAGAAATACCTGAGCATGTCTATAGACTTAGAAAAGCACTTTATGGGTTAAAACAAGCACCTAGGGCATGGTATGAACACCTATCAACATACCTTACTTCTAAGGAATTTAACGAAGGACAAATTGACTCCACCCTTTTTGTTAAAACCTTAGAAAAAGACATATTCATTGCCCAAATTTATGTTGACGACATAATCTTTGGATCCACCAACTCAATCTTTCTAAAAGATTTTGTAAAAATAATGGAAAATGAATTCGAAATAAGCTTAGTAGGCGAGCTCAACTTTTTCTTAGGATTGCAAATTAAACAAACTAGAGATGGTAATTATGTTCACCAATCCAAGTATGATAAAGAATTAATAAAAAATTTAAAATAGATAACTCCAAAAGCATAAGTACCCCTATGGCCACAAATGTCAAAATTGATAGTGACCTGAAGGTAAGCCTGTAGGTCTTAAGCTATACCGAAGTATGATTGGAAGTCTACTTTACCTTACAGCTAGAAGACCTGATATCCTATTCTCTGTAGGAATGTTTGCTAGGTACTAAACTTGTGCTAAGGAATCCCACTTAGCAGCCCTAAAAAGAGTACTTAGGTACATTAAGGGCACCCTAAATGTAGGGATTTGGTATCCTAGGACTTACACCTTTGAATTGTCAGGATATTCTGACTCTGACTATGTTGGGTGCAAATTAGATAGAAAAAGTACAAGTGTAAGCTGCCAACTTTTAGAAAATAGTCTAGTCAGCTGGTGCAGTAGAAAGCAACACTGCGTAGCCCTATCTACAACCGAAGAATAATATGTTGCCTTAGGAGAGTGTGTGACACAATTCTTATGGATAATGCACACTCTTAAGGACTTCCAGCTTGACTACACCCAAACCCAAGTCTACATTGATAACATTAGCTCAATCAACATGACTAAGAAGCCAATTCAACACTCTAGAACAAAACATATAGAAGTTAAACATCATTTTGTAAGGGATCATGTAGCCAGGGGTGAAATAGTCCTTAAGCACGTGGACTCAAAGTCAAACTTAGCTGCTATCTTTACCAAACCCTTACCTGAGTCTGAGTTTAGGTCACTAAGAAGGCAGTTAGGGTTATGCTTAGTAGCATAGGACTGCTCTATGTTTTTTCAAAAAAAATTGTTTTATTTCTTATCTGTTGATTAATATTTTTTAAAAAAATCAGTTCTTTTATCAAAGTCTTGAAATTTAAAATGATTTTCCGACTTAGTTATTTTTAAAACTTACCCCCTTCAAAACTAGGGTTTTTTTCACAAATGGACTTAGCTTAGGCCCTAACCCTAAAATTGCAAGCACATATAGATCTAGAAGCCAGCATCTCACAAGCACCTTAGGGTACTTTTGATTGATAACCTAGACTGGGTTGAGATGCTTAGGTCTATGCCTTGATTCAAGATGCTTTAAGTCAGTGCATCTGCAGTAATTGGGGCAATAAATACAAATTGAACAGCAATCAGGTTAAGTGTCAAGCTTAGAAAATCTAACTTGATCAGATAACTTAACTTGACTAACCCTAGCGAAAGCTATACTGTTTATAACAGTTAGTAAGTAGCTAACTGGGTTAGACAGGACCCGAATAAGAATGGTTTAATTTGGTTTGGTCCAGTTTATGCTTAAAGACATTAGAGTTGGTTCAATACAGAACTGCATTTTTTTGCCCTAATTTAAGTATCAATTTCTTTTATGCTTAAAATCATTTTGCTATAATTAGTATCATTTTTTTTATAAATGGCAAAGGGGGAGAGAAAGGAAAGGATTAAATTTTTATCTCTTTTTCAAAAAGTAAAGTAAATAACTAAGTGCAGTGCTTTAAAATGTTTTTCAAAACTAAGTATTTTCGAAAGCATTGGAAAATTTTCTAAGTGTGAAAATTATTTTGGAAAATTTTTCTAAGTATGAAAAACTTTTTTGGAAAACTTTCTAAGTGTGAAAAACATTTTTGGAAAATTTTCTAAGTGTGAAAATTCCTTTGGAAAATTTTTCTAAGTATGAAAAACTTGAAAAACTTTTTTGGAAAACTTTCTAAGAGTGAAAAACCTTTTTGGAAAATTTTCTAAGTGTTAAAAACTTGCAAAAAACTTTTTAAGTTTTTTTTTGGTTAAAATCTAAAGCACTTAGAAGAGTTACAAAAACCCTACATATCTTTGAAAAACTCAGGGGGAGAATATTTGTTTCAGGGGGAGGAAACTAAATCTTTTTGATTATTTCTTTGCTTGTTAACTTTTTAAACTTAACTTTTTGAACCATGTTGCCATAAATTAAAAAGGGAGAGATTGTTGGTTCCGGAAGCACCTAATGTTGGTGTAGGAAGCACCATATCGAACCTTGTTTTGATATTGGCAAAGGATTCAAAGTAAGTACTATTTGTGATTTATCGATGTTCACTGAGTGTGCAGAAAGAAGTCCTAGCGAAGGGCTGCTAGGCGTTGAAGACCTGGCGAAGGACTGCTAGGCACCTAGCGAAGGGCTGCTAGGAGTTGAAGACCTAGCAAAGGACTGCTAGACACCTAGCGAAGGGCTGCTAGGAGTCTAAGACCTGGCGAAGGACTGCTAGGCACCTAGCGAAGGGATGCTAGGAGTTGAAGACCTAGCGAAGGGCTGCTAGGAGTTGAAGACCTAGCGATGGACTGCTAGGCTCCTAGCGAAGGGCTGCTAGGAGTTGAAGACATGGCAAAGGACTGCTAGGCACCTAGCGAAGGGCTACTAGGCATTGAAGACCTGGCGAAGGACTGCTAGGCACCTGGCGAAGGGTTGCTGGGAATCAATAACCTGGCGAAGGGTTGCTAGGCACCTGGCAAAGGACTGCTTGGTACCGAAGACCTGGCGAAGGACTGCTGGGCAAATGTCCAACCGGAGGAGCCGGTTGGCAAAACGTAAATTCTCCTGAGAGGAGTAGGTGAGGACGCGCTCCCCGTTGAGGGAAAAGTAGGTGTCGGTTCGACCTAGGGTTCCATTTGCGAGACCCGAAGTCAGAACCAAGACAGCTATGGCTGTAAAAACTAATTAACATTCTTGCGTTGTTTATTGTGGAACTATCCTTGGATACAGGAACCAAAGGAATGAGTTTCTGTAACTCAGAACGCCTCAAAGGAGAGGGGCAGCAACTGGGGTAGGCGCCCGGGAGGTCCCGGGCGCCCAAGGTCAAAGCCAAACGTGCAGTTGAGCAAGAATCGCTTCGGAAGCTTACTGGGACAGGCGCCCTCAAGGTCTCGGGTGCCCTGATGGCCCCGAGCGTCCTGGATGTCTCGGGCGCCCTGGGTCCAAGCCAACCAGAGGTCGAAGCAAACTCAGCCGCGAAGCCAAGAAGACCAAGTCAACTGAGGGCGCCCCCAGTGTCTCCGAGGCCGACTCTGGAGGGATAAGCGCTGACTGAGCTTCGGATGAGATTTCTCTGATCCGAAGGCACGTGTCAGGCGCCCCCAACGTCCAGGGCGCCCCCAGGAGCAGTATAAAAGGGGCTCGACCCCTAAGGCTTCGACATCAATTTTTCCAATGCCTTTACGCTCTTCTCTCAAGCGCTCTGCTCTGGAAACCTCCGAACTGGAGATTCTACCGCCGACGATGACCCTCTGCTCCGAAGTGCGATCCACACCGGGCGTCGGTAACGAAGAGTATACTTGTCCTTTTTACTGCACTACTATTGTACAAATCATTGTAAATCTTTGCACCATTATAGAATTGCCCGCAGTAAACGGTCAAGGACCGTGGGCCTTGGAGTAGGAGCCGACCGCGACTTCGAACCAAGTAAAAATGCTTATGTTTCGTATGTTTGATTTAAATTTCCACTGCGCATTCTCTTTTCTAATCCGAAACGCTTTCACGATATTCACCCCCCCCTCTATCGTGTTTTCTCGATCCAACAAGTGGTATCAGAGCGGGTGGCTCAAATTTGGTGCAACCACCAATTTGAGAGTTTTTTGGATTTTCAAAATTATTTTATCTTTTTTTAATCTTTCTCATTAATCGAGGTTGGTGCAACACCACCCGATCTTTATTTCAAATAAATAATACGCCTTTTTCAATTTTGAATTCTTATTTTTTCACCATAAGTCAGAATTGATAAAAAGATCAATTTTTGAAAATTTGTCATAATTTTTTCCCTATTATTTTAATATTTTTTCTCAAAATTCGTGCTATCTTAATTCAAGAATTATTTAACTCTTAATGAGATATTAAAAAAAATTATTATTTTCCAAAAAAAAAATTTTTTGTCACAAACTTTTTATTATTTTTTTTTATTCCGCCTAGAAATTCATGCAATATTTATCTTAGGCTATTTTTTCTCTCTTCCGCTCTATTAATCCAAGACCAAGTCTTGGTACATTTTTGCTACTTCTTTTCTGTACGAGGTTAAAGTAAATGGCCAACCAAGAGTGGAACAGTACCCGTCCACCGCTATTCTCCGGCGAGAACTTTAATTATTGGAGAAGTCAAATGGAGTTTCATCTGAAGGCCCATATGGACATATGGATGATCATTCAAACAGGGTTCTCCCTCCCTACTGAAGATGGACTATCAATTACGTGGGACCAATTGGATGAACCAACCCTGAGGAAGATCGAGACAGATGCAAGGGCGACTGCAATCCTACAATGTGGCCTAAACAATGAAGAATTGAAGCGGGTTGAATCCTTCAACTGTGCAAAAGAGATGTGGGAAAAGCTAATCAATCTACACCAAGAGTGCTCCGATATTGAGATCTTAGAAGATTTTGCATTTTCGGCTCAAGCACAAGTAGCTGAGATAGACTTGACACCCGACGTCGAAATCGAACCAGAGTCAGACGATGAGTTTTCTGAGACAAAATCGATAACTAATTTTGAATCATTTTTTGAATTAAGATTAAATAATCAAGCTGATACTGCAATGGTCGAGGAAGGTTTAGTTTTCATTGCAGGGGAAACTCCAAGAGAACTTCAAACGAGGCCTCAACCAGTACCTGAGTCCAACTCAGACTCAGAATTTGACAACAAAGAAGGAGATCGAACCAAACTGGTCCGATTAGCTCGTGATCACTACAAGATGATAAAGAAACAAAAAAGAAAGACGTCAAGTACCAAGGGGGAGATTCCCAATCGGGAATCAAAAGGTAAATTTACGATATTTGAAAATCTAATATTTACCTCAAAGAACATAATTAATTCATATAAATTAGTTAAGGCTAATATGTTAGAAAACTTAATTCCCAACCTTGTTGATTTTAAAAAACCTGAGTATTATTTCAATTATGATGTGACTTAGATAACTTTTTCATTGTTTGCTTGTTAATTTTCTTTTGCAATCTTAATTTTTTTTCTTAGATTTAGGATTGGTTAGATTAAGGACAAATGATTAAATTGAAACATGAACAACCTAGTATTAGGACAAGGTTTGATGATAGTACGTTAGGAATGCCTGACTAAGGAGTCAGGTAGGGTAAGGAGTACCCTATTTGGTCTTTTTATTCCGGTGGAACTAGCCGAAGCTATCTCTCCGAATCCTAAGCTAGTTAGACCAAAGTTTCTTAGAAAGAAATTTGAAAATAAAATTTCTTTAAAAGGCTTTGTCTAGGAAAGGGTTGTTGATCCAATAAGGCTACGACCAAAGAAGGCCTCTGTGCCTCGCCAAGACCTGGAAGCCAATTATCGAAACTTACTTTCAAATTGTCGTTTGTTAAACTTGAATCTAACACAAGCTTCAATCAAATCATAGCTTTTAATTTAAATTCAAAGATAAAATTTAACGCATCTCACAAAACAGATAAGGATACCTTGCTTTGTCACTTAGAAATGGGTGAGATGCTCAGGACCTAAAAGTTTAGTTCAACCCAATCAACCTTACAAAACAAATTCAACATAATTATTCGCAACTAATTATTCTCAAAATTTAACTTAATTATTTTCAATCAATTATTTTCAAAATTCAACTTAACAATTTTTAAAATTCAAAGTTAAAATTCTAATTAATTTCAAAATCCTCAAAAATCATCTTAACTTTTAAACTAAGGTTTAATGTTTCAAAATTGCTCACCTTAGGTTTCTTTTGCTCATTTACCTAAGAATTACTTAATGTTTGTAAATATTTCTATATAAAGAACTTCTTTTAGACAATCAATTTATTCTTGAAAAATAAGTGTTGCAAAAGTCACATTGGGTATTACCTAGGATATTTTTTCAAAAAATGTCTGCAGTCCGGATTTTGATATTTATATATTTTTCGGACTTAAGGGTATTCTGTTTCTCTCTTGGAAATCATTTTAAAATAGAATTTCTTCTTCCTAGTTCTTTAACTTTTTCAAAGGAAGAAAAAGAAGAATTTGTATTTCAAACCGCTAAAACAAAATAGTTTTCAAAAGTTGTTTTAAACTTAGTTTTTTTATTCTTTTGTTTGAATCAAACCCTAAGACTTAGAGGAGGATTAACTTGTGGTCAACATGCCTCCTAGGACTGTGTTAGGTTTAGGGGGAGTTCAAATTAAAAGAAGAAGTTTAAAAATACTATGGTTTCAAACTATCACTCATGTTTTTCAAAAACTATGCTATCTTTTCAAAATATGTCTTTCAAATACTCTTTTTTTTTTTTTGAAATATTAATACTTCAAAATTCACTTTACGAATTGTGCTTGATTCCCTTGCAATTTTGACAAAACCCTAAGGACACAAAGGAAGTCTACTTCATGATCTACAAGGACTCCTAGGAAGTGTCAAATTTAGGGGGAGTCTAAATCGAAAGAATTTATTTCAGACAATAATTTTAAAAAAATTATTAGATAATTCTTATAATTTGAATCAAACCTTAAAACTCAGAGGATTAGCTTGTAGTCAACAAGCTTCCTAGGACTGGGTCAAGTTTAGGAGGAGATTAAATTAAAAGAATTATTGAGCATTTTCAAAATTATATGTTTTCATGCACTGCACTCTTAAAATTCTTTTGAAAACATAAATAATTTTTCTTTCAAAATAATATCCTTTTAAATCATTTTTCTTATATATATACCATCATTTTCAAAATTTTCCTTTACTTTGGAATACTTTTAAAATCCTTTTAGAATACTTTTGAAAATAATACTTACTTGACTTTGAAAAAATTTTTAGGACACATAGGGAAATGTCCTTTTAGTTAACAAGGTTTCCTAGGATTGTGTCAGACTGAAAAAGAAACCGAGTCAAGTATTATACTTTCAAATAAAATTAAAATTATTTTTAAATAATATCTTTCAAAAGTACTTCTATTTTTCAAAATATAATGTTTTCAAAAGTACTAATACTTTTCAAGGCAATAATGTTCTAAGTGTGTGAATTTTCTCAAAGACTTGCCTACAAATACAAAATATTTTTTAATACTTTTCAAAGTGGAGTTTTGTAGGTGAAATTTAAAGCTTTTTGCAATGCCTTCAAGAGTTATACTAAGTATTTTTATGTTTTCAAAACTCATAAGCTCTGATACATAATTTTTTTTTAAAAAAAACTTATTTCAAAATATATTTCTTTATTTGATATATAGCCAAGGGGGAGAGCAAGAAAGAGAGAAAGGAATTTTTCTATATTTAACTTTTATCTCTTTTTCAAAAAGCAAAGTTAAAATTTCAAACTACTTCAATTGCTTTCAAGTATTTCTAGTGCTTCAAATGTTTCTAAGTAAAGTTTTTTTGTTGAAAAGCTTGTCTAGAAATTTCTTAAAGATTTTGTTTTTCAAATTACACAAAGTATCTCCAAGCAAATTCTTCTAAGTGTGCAAATTCTTTTAAAACAAAATTTTCCTAATTCTCAATGTTGAACTCTTTTTGGGAAATTTGACTTCAAAATTTTGCCTAAGTGAAATTCTTTTTTCAAAGCCTTGTAAGTAAATTTTTTTTAGGTTTGCAAAACTTTTTAAAATTTTACCTTGCTCACCCATGTATGTTTTTGATATATGTCAAAGGGAGAGGAAAGGTAAAAGTTATGTATTTTATAATATTTTATAACACAAGTATTTAGGGTTTTAGGGGGAGTATGAGAAATAAATTTTTTTTCATCATATACTTCATTGATCTCAAATCTATAAACTGCTATACGTCATTATCTTTTTACCTTCTTTTATTAACTGTTATAAGTTTTTACTTAACTTTGAATTGTGTTGCCATAAATCAAAAAGGGAGAGATTGTTGGTGCAGGAAGCACCATATCGAACCTTGTTTTGATATTAGCAAAGAATTCAAAGTTAAGTACTATTTGTGATCTAACGATGTTCACTGAGTGTGCAGAAAGAAGTTCTAGCGAAGGGCTGCTAGACATTGAAGACCTGGCGAAGGACTGCTATGTTGGGACCGGGTGCATGTCAACAAGAATACGAGTTCGTAAAATTTAAAATTTTTACGTGCAGCGGAAGAGTTTGCATAAAATAATTTCCTAAATTATTTTAACTTCGTATCTAGCATGCAACCTTATAGTGTATCGACATAACCATAAAATAAAAGTTTGTGAAAAGTAAACCAATTTACCAAGTATCTCGCGTAACTCGAAGTAAGGGACGAGATCCAACCGTAGCGTCCCTTGGAAGCTTCGCCTCTATTCGCGTCCACGCCGAGTTCTCTTCGGGATGACTTCGCAAAGTCACGAGTTTTGTGCCGACGAGAACTACTAGATTCTCTATAGGCACAACTTGAAAGATCAAGAGAGGAGTTAGAAACTAACCAACAAGAAGCAACGGAATCGAATTCCGAGAGGAGAGGAGTCGCTATCCGCTTCTTCTTCTTCTTGTTCGGGTTCTTCTTCTTCTAGTGGCTCACGGCAACACCTCCTTGGTGTTGTGATTGGGCGCCGGCCCTAGAGGAACTAGGGTGTGCCGGCCCTAGAGAGCTAGGGTGCGCCGGCCCTAAGGAAAGAAGAAGAGAATGAGGAGAGAAGAGAAGAGAGAGAGGGAGAGCTCCAATAATAATCACTTGATTGGAATTAAGGGCTAGCCTTTGGTTCCTTTATATAGTAGCAACTCCTTTGCTAAGTCTCCCTCTAAACCGAATTAACGGAATTAATGGAATTAGTTATAAGAAATTTATTTTATAAATTTTCTTATTGCTTATTCCATTTAAGCCTAGTCTTATTATAACCATTTATAATAAAACAAATTAGTTATCATAAGAAATTTATCCTATAAATTTTCTTATGAATTTTATTATAACTAACTTTATAATAAAACTAATTATTTATCATAAAAAATTTATCCTATAAATTCTTATGAATTAATTCCGTTTAAACCAAGTCTTTATTATAAACTAATTTATAATAAAAACTAATTCTTCTTCTCTTTAAATTATGGAATAAATTTTATAAGAAATTTATAAACTTTCTTATTATGGATAAATCAATTCATAATTGATTTTATAAAATTAAAATGAACCAACTCATGGATTATTTTAATCTTCCATAAAAGAATAAATTTCTATAAATTTTATTTATATAAATTTCTTTATACAAATTTATTTATCCATAATTTATAAAATAAATCGCGCTAGATTTATTTTATTAATTAAACCAATTATATTGGTTTTCTCCTTTTATTTGGCCGGCCACCAAAGAGGGGTTAACACCCTCTTTGGTCGGCCAAACCCAACCCGGACCGTCGCGAATTAAACTCATTTAATTTGCCCAAAAAGCCTTTAAAAGACTTAGCCATTTTTAGCTTCTAATGCGCCTCTGACTAACTCAGATTCGACTTATTTCTCTTGATCGAAAAATCCAATTTTTAACTCGTTTTAAATCCCTCGGATTACTCGTAGTGCGTGTGACTAAATAGACTTTCGATTTATGTTGGCCGTCTATAATTAACTAATTATAGAACGATCATGAGTGGCACCTAGTAGTACATCATGATCCCCAATTAATCGAAAGATCAACGGTTTGACCCCAGAAGAAATTATTCTGAAACCCTTCAGCAGCTCTAATGAATCGTGCCCCATTCCCTTCACCACTTTATACCCACTTGGTTCAGGACACGGTCTATGGTGTCAGTCCCCACTAGGCTGACTACGTCACACCTAGCCCAAGTAATGTCTTACTCGTCCTTTGGATTTCTAATTACTCTCATGTATTTTAGAGACTCTCACTCTAAACATGATATGCTCTGGCCAGAGGCTTTGAGTAACAATTTGACGATAGGCCTGGGTATACATCTCCTCGCAAGGAGTGGTGAATCCTTTGTAGGCTGTTCAAACATCTTCGGGCACTTCGGCTTATACCCGATCATCCTGGGTCTACACCTCCTTGGAGATGCTTGCTTAAGATGTCAAAGTATAAGTCTCCATGACCAAGATGACTTGAACACCGCAAGTCAAAGGAACATCGCACTTAAGCCGCAGTAAGATCTTCATTGACATATCTACATGTAGATTCCCATATGAAGTCTTACAGCTAGTCACTCCAATGAACTAGTTCCCTTAACTAGCATCCATGTTTATCTCCGGACATCCCAATGTCACCAGCCAGTGAGAATCAGCTGATTAGAGAATAACCCATGCTAGTCTCAACAGAATTGATAGTGTCCGTTTTTATCAATTCATCGACTAGGGATATTTTTAATACTTCACATTTGCGCATTTAGAGATAATCACTAGTTGTGATCTCATCACAAATTCTCTTATGCTGTGAGTTGTATTGCGGACATTTAGTAGATGAGTTTAAGATCCCAATCAAATACACAAGCATGTATACTCAAATAGTGAATTATCATTTATTAATATAAATGTTTTACAATCATAAGGCGATTGCCTTAGGACACTTCTCTCATATCACTAACAAACTCCCACTTGGCCTAATGCCAATCGCTACGGTATCCAATACTACAGGCTCTAACATGACCCTCAAACTTGCTTTGAGGCAAGGCCTTAGTTAAAGGATCCGCTATATTCCTTTCAGTGGGAACTCTCTCAATTTGTATGTCATTCCTACTTATAATCTCTCTGATCAGATGGTAGCGGCGAAGCACGTGTTTGGATCGCTGATGAGACCTTGGCTCCTTTGCTTGTGCAATAGCTCCATTGTTGTCGGAGTAAACCGGCACTGCATCATCAATGGTTGGAACCACACCAAGTTCGGAGACATACTTCTTGTTCCAGACTGCTTCCTTTGCTGCTTCCGAAGCTGCGATATATTCCGCTTCCGTGGTGGAATCCGCTACGGTGTCTTGTTTGGAACCTTTCCAACTTACTGCGCCTCCATTCAAAGTAAATACGTATCCAGACTGCGATTTGGAGTCATCCTTATCTGTCTGGAAACTGGCATCTGTATACCCACGTATTACCAAATCTCCTTCTCCATATATTAGGAACACTTCCTTAGTTCTTCTTAAGTACTTAAGGATTGTCTTAACAGCCGCCCAGTGATCCATTCCTGGATCCGACTGGTATCTGCTTGTGACGCTCAAAGCATACGATACATCAGGCCTAGTACATAACATAGCATACATGATAGATCCTATCGCGGATGCATAGGGAATCTTATTCATGCAAATCCTCTCGTGTTCTGTGCACGGACACATAGACTTTGAAAGGTTGATCCCATGCCTAATGGGAAGGTAACCTTTCTTGGATTCCGACATGCTAAACCTTTTTAGCACTCGGTCTATATATGTAGACTGCGAAAGACCAAGCAACCGTTTTGATCTATCTCTATAGATTCTAATCCCAAGGATATAGGTTGCTTCTCCCAGGTCTTTCATGGAGAAAGTCTTGGATAACCAAATTTTAACTGTCTGTAAGACTGAAATATCGTTTCCTATAAGTAAGATGTCGTCGACATATAATACTAGGAATACGACTGCACTCCCACTAACCTTCGTGTACACACAGGGTTCGTCAGGATTTTGTGAGAAATCAAACTTTTTGATTGTCTCATCAAAACGGATGTTCCAGCTCCTAGATGCTTGCTTCAGTCCATATATGGATCGTCGAAGCTTGCATACCTTGGTTTTATCAACCGATGTGAAACCTTCAGGCTGTATCATGTATACGTCCTCAAGCAGGTTTCCGTTAAGGAAAGCTGTTTTCACATCCATTTGCCATATCTCATAATCATAATGAGCTGCTATGGCTAGGAGCATCCGAATGGATTTAAGCATAGCTACTGGCGAATAGGTTTCGTCATAATAAATTCCTTGTTTCTGACGATATCCTTTTGCCACTAATCTAGGCTTAAAGGTAACAACATTACCTTCCATGTCAGTTTTCTTTTTGAAAACCCACTTGCACCCTATGGGTTTAATCCCTTCAGGTGGGTTAACCAAGTCCCATACTTGATTTTCGTACATGGAATCCATTTCCGACTTCATGGCTTCAAGCCATTTGTCCCTTTCTGAACTTTTCAGAACATCTTCATAACTGATAGGTTCGTCATCGCCAATGAGCAACACGTCGTTCGATTCACTTACGAGAAATCCGTATCTCTCTGGAATGTTGCGTGTCCTATCAGACCTACGAAGAGGTGGTGTAGTTTTAGGTTCAACTGATAGCTCATCATTATGAATTATCGGTTGTGGGCCTAGACTCGGTGTCTCTGTAATGTCTATTGGAGTTTCTTGAACTTCATCAAGTTCAAAGCCACTCCCACTATTTTCTTGTAAAAGAAATTCTTTTTCTAGAAATACAGCATGCCTTGAAACAAACACCTTTTGTTCCAAGGGATGATAGAATTGGTAACCCTTCGTTTCCTTAGGGTATCCAATAAATAGACATTTATCAGACTTAGCATCCAATTTGTCTGATACAACCCGCTTCACATAAGCAGGACAACCCCATATCTTAAGGTGAGTTAAGTGAGGTTTTTTACTATTCCAAATCGCATATGGAGTAGTAGAGACTACCTTGGTCGGGACTCTGTTTAATAAATAAACAGCTGTCTTAAGTGCATAACCCCAAAAAAATTTTGGAAGAGTTGCATGATTCATCATCGACCTAACCATGTCCATCAAGGTTCGGTTGCGCCTCTCAAATACACCATTATGCTATGGTGTATATGGCGGAGTCCATTGGGATAATATCCCATTGTCCCTTAGATAATCTTGAAACTCTTGACTTAAGTATTCACCACCCCGATCGGATCGAAGTATTTTAATACTTTTGCCAAGCTATTTCTCTACTTCATTTCTGAACTCTTTGAATTTCTCAAAGGCTTCAGATTTGTGTTTCATCAAGAACACGTACCCGAATCGTGAGTGATCATCGATAAAGGTGATGAAGTAGCTATAGCCTCCTTGTGCAAGAGTTGACATTGGTCCACATACATCAGTATGTATTAGACCAAGCAATTCTCCCACTGGATTACCTTTTCCGATAAAGGGTAATTTGGTCATCTTGCCTTTTAAGCACGATTCGCATGTATCAAATGAATCGGGTTCAAATGATTCCAAAATTCCACATCGGTGCAATTCGGTCATGCGTTTCTTACTTACATGGCCAAGACGGCATGCCAAGTGTAGGAGTCTATTCGATTATCTATTCGAGCACGTTTGTTGCTAACTTCGATA
>JAGFNQ010000454.1:375632-405139 GCA_024364735.1 Boesenbergia rotunda
GTGCATGTTGACAAGGATACGAGTTCGTAAAATTTTAAATTTTTACGTGCAGCGGAAGAATTTGCATAAAATAATTTCCTAAATTATTTTAACTTCGTATCTAGCATGCAACCTTATGGTGTGTTGACGTAATCATAAAATAATACTTTGCGGAAAAGTAAACTAATTTACTTTTATACCTCGCGTAACTCGAAGAAAGGGACGAGATCCAACCGTAGCGTCCCTTGGAAGCTTCGCCTCTATTCGCGTCCACGCCGAGTTCTCTTCGGGATGACTTCGCAAAGTCACGAGTTTTATGCCGACGAGAACTACTAGATTCTCTATAGGCACAAGAAAGAAGATCAAGAGAGGAATTAGGAAACTAACCAACAAGAAGCGGAATCCAAATTCCGGGAAGAGAGGAGTCGCTATCCGCTTCTTCTTCTTCTTGTTCGGGTTCTCCTTCTTCTTGAAGCTCACGGCAACCTTTGGTTGGGTAGAGATTGCGCCGGCCCTAAGCCTTCAAGTGGGCGCCGGCCCTAAGGGAGGAGAGGGGATGGAGAAGAGAAGAGAGAGAGGGAGAGCTCTTCACAACTTGATTAGTTGATTGATTAGGAATAAAGGCTTCCCTTTGGTTTCTTATATAGTTGCATCTCCCTTGCTAAGTCTCCTCTTAACGGAATTAACGGAATTAGTTATCATAAAAAATTTATCCTATAAATTCTCTTATGAATTATTCCGTTTAAACCAAGTTTTATTATAACTAACTTTATAATAAAACTAATTAGTTATCATAAGAAATTTATCCTATAAATTCTCTTATGAATTTTATTCCGTTTAAACCAAGTTTTATTATAACTAACTTTATAATAAAATTAATTAGTTATCATAAGAAATTTATCCCATAAATTTTCTTATGAATTTTATTATAATTAACTTTATAATAAAACTAATTAATCTCCCCTTTTATTATGGAATAAATTTTATAAGAAATTTATAAACATTCTTATTATAGAAAAATCAATTCATAATTGATTTTATAAAATTAAAATAAACCAATTCAAGGATTATTTTAACTTCTATAAAAAGAATAAATTTCTATAAATTTATTTATATAAATTTCTTTATACAAATTTATTTATCTATAATTTATAAAATAAATCGCACTAGATCTATTTTATTAATTAAACCAAAATTAATTGGTTTTCTTCCTTTAGGTGGCCGGCCAACCAAGGAGGGTTGGCACCCTCTTTGGCCGGCCCAAGCCGAGCCGAACCAACGCGAATTAAACTCATTTAATTCGCCCAAAAAGCCTTCAAAAGACTTAGCCATTTTTAGCTTCCATTGCGCCTCTGATTAACTCAGATTCGACTTATTTCTCTTGATCGGAAAATCCAATTTTCAACTCGTTTTAAAACCCTCGGATTACTCGTAGTTCGTGTGACTAAATAGGCTTTCGATTTATGTTGGCCGTCTATAATTAACCAATTATAGAACGATCATGAGTGACACGTAGTACTACATCATGATCCCCAATTAATCGAAAGATCAACAGTTTGACCTCAGAAGAAATTATTCTGAAACCTTTCAGCAGCTCTAATGAATCGTGCCTCATTCCCTTCACCATCTTATACCCACTTGGTTCAGGACATGGTCTGTTTGTGTCAGTCCCCACTAGACTGACTACGTCACACCTAGCCCAAGTAGTATCTTTCTCGTCCTTTGGATTTCTAATTACTCTCATGTATTTTAGAGACTCGCACTCTAAACATGATATGCTTTGGCCAGAGGCTTTGAGTAACAATCCGACGATAGGCCTGGGTATACATCTCCTCACAAGGAGTGGTGAATCCTTTGTAGGCTGTTCAAACATCTTCGGGCACTTCGGCTTATACCCAATCATCCTGGGTCCACACCTCCTTGGAGATGCTTGCTTAAGATATTAAAGTATAAGTCTCCATGTCCAAGATGACTTGAACACCGCAAGTCAAAGGAACATCGCACTTAAGCCGCAGTAAGAACTTCATTGACATTTCTATATATAGATTCCATATGAAGTTTTACAGCTAGTCACTCCAATGAACTAGTTCCCTTAACTAGCATCCATGTTTATCTCCGGACATCCCAATGTCACCAGCCAGTGAGAATCAGCTGATTAGAGAATAACCCATGCTAGCCTCAACAGAATTGATAGTGTCCGTATTTATCAATTCATCGACTAGGGATATTTTCAATACTTCACATTTGCGCATTTAGAGATAATCACTAGTTGTGATCCCATCATAAATTCTCTTATACTGTGAGTTGTATTGCGGACATTCAGTAGATGAGTTTAAGATCCCAATCAAATACACTAACATGTATACTCAAATAGTGAATTATCATTTATTAAAATAAATATTTACAATCATAAGGCGATTGCCTTAGGACACTTCTCTCATATCACTAACAAACTCCCACTTGGCCTAATGTCAATCGCTATGGTATCCAATACCACAGGCTCTAACATGACCCTCAAACTTGTTTTGAGTCAAGGCCTTAGTTAAAGGATCCGCTAAATTCCTTTCAGTGGGGATTTTCTCAATTTGTATGTCATTCCTACTTATAATCTCTCTGATAAGATGATAGCGGCGAAGCACGTGTTTGGATCGCTGATGAGACCTTGGTTCCTTTGCTTGTGCAATAGCTCCATTGTTGTTGCAGTAAACCGGCACTGCTTCATCAATGGTTGGAACCTCATCAAGTTTCGAGACAAACTTCTTGATCCAAACTGCTTCCGTGATATAATCCGCTACGATGTCTTGTTTGGAACCTTTCCAACTTATTGCGCCTCCATTCAAAGTAAATACGTATCCAGACTGAGATTTGGAGTCATCCTTATCTGTCTGGAAATTGGCATCTGTATACCCACGTATTACCATATCTCCTTCTCCATATATTAGGAACACATCCTTAGTTATTCTTAAGTACTTAAGGATTGTCTTGACAGCCACCCAATGATCCATTCCTGGATCCTGCTGGTATCTGCTTGTGACGCTCAAAGTATACGATACATCGGACCTTGTACATAACATAGCATACATGATAGATCTTATCGCGGATGCATAAGGAATCTTATTCATGCAAATCCTCTCGTCTTCTGTGCGCGGACACATAGACTTTGAAAGGTTGATCCCATGCCTGATGGGAAGGTAATCTTTCTTGGATTCCGACATGCTAAACCTTTTTAGCACTCGGTCTATATATGTAGACTGCGAAAGACCAAGCAACCATTTTGATCTATCTCTATAGATTCTAATCCCAAGGATATAGGTTGCTTCTCCCAGGTCTTTCATGGAGAAAGTTTTGGACAACCAAATCTTAACTGTCTGTAAAACTGATATATCGTTTCCTATAAGTAAGATGTCATCGACATATAATACTAGGAATACGACTGCACTCCCACTAACCTTCTTGTACACACAAGGTTCGTCTGGATTTTGTGAGAAATCAAACTCTTTGATTGTCTCATCAAAACGGATGTTCCAGCTCCTAGATGCTTGCTTCAGTCCATATATGGATCGTCGAAGCTTGCATACTTTGGTTTTATCAACCGATGTGAAACCTTCAGGTTGTATCATGTATACATCCTCAAGCAGGTTTCCGTTAAGGAAAGCTGTTTTCACATCCATTTGCCATATCTCATAATCATAATGAGCTGCTATAGCTAGGAGCATCTGAATGGATTTAAGCATAGCTACTGGCGAATAGGTTTCGTCATAATCAATTCCTTGCTTCTGACGATATCCTTTTGCCACTAATCTAGCTTTAAAGGTAACAACATTACCTTCCATGTCGGTTTTCTTCTTGAAAACCCACTTGCACCCTATGGGCTTAATCCCTTCAGGTGGGTTAACCATGTCCCAAACTTGGTTTTCGTACATGGAATCCATTTCCGACTTCATGGCCTCAAGCCATTTGTCCCTTTCTGAACTATTCAGAACATCTTCATAACTGATAGGTTCGTCATCGCCTATGAGTAACACGTCATTCGATTCACTTATGAGAAATCTGTATCTCTCTGGAATGTTGCGTGTCCTATCAGATCTACGAAGAGGTGGTGTAGTTTTGGGTTCAACTGATAGCTCATCATTATGAGGTATTGGTTGTGGGTCTAGACTAGGTGTCTCTGTAATGTCTATTGGAGTTTCTTGAACTTCATCAAGTTCAATGCCACTCCCACTGTTTTCTTGTAAATGAAATTCTTTTTCTAGAAATACAGCATGCCTTGAAACAAACACCTTTTGTTCAAAGGGATGATAGAATTGGTAACCCTTCGTTTCCTTAGGGTATCCAATAAATAGACATTTATCAGACTTAGCATCCAATTTGTCTGATACAACCCGCTTCACATAAGCAGGACAACCCCATATCTTAAGGTGAGTTAAGTGAGGTTTCTTACTATTCCAAATCTCATATGGAGTAGTAGAGACTACCTTGGTCGGGACTCTGTTTAGCAAGTAAACAGCTGTCTTTAGTGCATAGCCCCAAAAGGATTTTGGAAGAGTTGCATGATTCATCATAGACCTAACCATGTCCATCAAGGTTCGGTTGCGCCTCTCAGATACACCATTATGCTGTGGTGTATATGGCGGAGTCCATTGGGATAATATCCCATTGTCCCTTAGATAATCTTGAAACTCTTGACTTAAGTATTCACCACCCCGATCGGATCGAAGTATTTTAATACTTTTGCCAAGTTGTTTCTCTACTTCATTTCTGAACTCTTTGAATTTATCAAAAGCTTCAGATTTGTGTTTCATCAAGAACACATACCCGAATCGTGAGTGATCATCGATAAAGGTGATGAAGTAGCTATAGCCTCCTTGTGCAGGAGTTGACATTGGTCCACATACATCGGTATGTATTAGACCAAGCAACTCTCCCACTGGATTACCTTTTCCGAGAAAGGGTAATTTGGCCATCTTGCCTTTTAAGCATGATTCGCATGTATCAAATGAACCGAGTTCAAATGATTCTAAAATTCCACATCGGTGTAATTCGGTCATGCGTTTCTTACTTATATGGCCAAGACGACAGTGCCACGTGTAGGAGTCTATTCGATTATCTATTCGAGTACGTTTGTTGTTAACTTCGATATTGAAAACGTCACTGGATAAATCTAACGTGTAGATGCCATTGCACAAAGTTACATTCCCATAAAGAACGTCATTTAAAGTTATGTAACAACAATTGTTACTAAAAGTCAAATGATAACCTTTTTCATTCAAACATGAAATAGATACAATGTTCTTTATTAACGAAGGAACGAAATAACAATTATCCAGTTCTAAGATACGTCCAGTTGGGAGCTTTAGCAAATATGTTCCGATGGCAATAGCAGCAATCCTTGCTCCATTTCCAACCCGCAAATTCGCTTCTCCCTTGACGAGTCTTCTTCTATTCCTTAGCCCCTGTATGTCATTACATATATGTGAGCTACACCCAGTATCAAGTACCCACGTATCTGAGGAAATAGAGTGACATTCAATAATGAAGATACCTGAAGAGGATGGGGCATCGGATGCCTTCTTCTTCAAGGACTCAAGATAAACCTTGCAGTTTCTTCGCCAGTGACCTTCCTTGCCGCAGTGATGGCAAGTTCCTTTTGGTTTCTTTTCAGTCTTTTTGGCCTTTTTCTTCTTCCCTTTGTTCTGTTCTTTGGCCTTCCTCTTAGAACCTTTCTTCGAGGAACCAACTAACAGTACTGCTTTTTGATCCGGCTTTACAGAAGGCTCTACAGTCTTCAGCAGGTTGAGCAACTCAGGAATGGTTGTCTCTAGTTTGTTCATCCGATAGTTCATCACAAATTGTGAATAACTCTTGGGCAAACAATTCAGAATTAAGTCAATACTTAGTTCATGATCCATTGTAAAATCGAGTGCGCTCAGTCGCTCAATGTACCCCAACATCTTTAACACAAACTGCGAGGCAGAAGTGCCTTCCTGCATCTTTGTGGTGAAGAGTAGTCTGGAGACTTCGAACCTTTCGGATCTCGCCTGCTCTTCAAACAACTCATGAAGATGGAAGATGATGGTATAAACATCCATATGCTCATGCTGCTTATGCAACTCAGGTACCATAGAGGCTAGCATAATGCAACTCGCAAGTTCAGAATCAGTCACATGTTTCTGATAGGCCACTAATTGTTCTGGAGTTGCTCCCTCTGGAGGATGGTTGGGAAGTTGATCTTCAAGGACATAGGCAAGCTTCTCTGCCTTGAGGACTATCCTCAGGTTTCGAAGCCAGTCCATGAAGTTTGGCCCAGTTAGTTTATTGGTGTCCAAAATGGAACGCAGATTCAGAGAAGACATGATCGAGTGATTATCCTAGAAATACAAATTGAGATTATGTGAGAAGATTGATAAAGAATGTATCAATATACATAAATTAAAATCCTATTTATTTTTCAAATTGAATAACCCTTATTATCAATTCGGGAGATCGTAGGAACATCTCCAAATAGGTTGATATCCAACCATAGGTAAGAACCACTTTGGCTGTGGCCATCAAGTTTTTCTTAGCTATGAAGGTAGGTAATTATACCGATTACATATCACATATATGTAACTATCACTTTATGCTATCAACTAGTTGAATGTTTGCATAAATCATTGGGTTGTTAACTCATTAACAAGTATGCATCATTATACATAGCACCCAACTGCACCTCTCTTCACATCGACCTTGGCTGTGGCACAACAAATCGATGCTCCAAGCTTAAGGCTGACCCATTAATCAAGAAATAGTTTTAATATGGTTGGTGCTCATTCAACCGCTTAGTCAGGCTTGGATGTGTCCAACAACCAAAACTAAGGATTGACCTCTGACTCCAACTATATTATTCATAAACTAATTCCATGGTTTGAACATGTTGAGGTTCAAGTCGGGCATGGATGTGTCCATCAACCCAATCGAGAAACAAAACTCCGATTCTAACCATATTAATGGAAGGTGTTGGCCTTAATATTTTGTAAGGGGTTTTGGGTCTCATCTTTTCTAAGCACATTCATGACATTATGTCATGACTAACGATTTCCTTGATAAAGTATGCATGTGACTTAATTTATCAAGTCTCATGAATTGAATTAGGAACCGGATTTCCTTATTTCAATTTCATACTTTATTGAAGGAATTGTTTTGGGAAACAATTTCCTAAATTGTCATAATTAATTTCGGAAATAATATGTTCAAGACTTTGATTTCTCTAAATCAAATCTTATTAAATTAAGAGACAAATCCCTTAATTCAACTACATATTATTTTCATGAAAATCTCATTTAAGAAAACTCTATAGGAAACCATTTTCCTAATTAATTTTGGAGACAACAATATGTAAGAGCATTACCTCTTCAACATATTTTATTCATGGATTGAATTAATTACAACAAATCGTTTTCTAAGGGTGGCTCCCCGAGGCTCAGATACCCAAAGAAAAGTAATGTGTTGTAAATCCAATTGGACGGCTCCCCGAGGCTCAATCCAAATTAAACATGACAATTTCAATTAAAAATTGGGAAATTAAATTACAACAACTAACTTTAAATTGGACGGCTCCCCGAGGCTCAATTCAAAATAAAGAATTTTGTTGTCAATTTAAAAACCAATTCAAATTTAATTGTCAATTAACTGTCCATGAATTTGTCTAGACTTTCTTAAAAGAAAGTGCCCAAAATTGCGAGATTTCAAAATTAGTTTTTCAGAATAATTGTAAGTTTCCGGTACAAAAAAAACTTACATATTTCCAAAATTAGAAAATTTCTAAAATAGAAAAATTTCCAAAATTGGAAAATTTCCAAAGATGGGAAGTTTTCACAATTATTATAAAATTTTAGAAACTAGGATATTTCAAAAGTTTGCGAAATTTCATGAGGATTTCCAAACTTAGAAATTCCTAAATCAAAAAATTATTATAATTGGAAAGTTTCCATAATTGAAAAATTTTTCCGAAATTGAGATCATGACAAAGTTTTCCACAAAACAATTATATGATTAAGTCGAACACTAACCGGCTCTGATACCACTGTTGGGACCGGGTGCATGTTGACAAGGATACGAGTTCGTAAAATTTTAAATTTTTACGTGCAGCGGAAGAATATGCATAAAATAAAACTTATGGTGTGTTGACGTAATCATAAAATAAAATTTTGCGGAAAAGTTATGGTGTGTTGGCAAAAGAATTTGCTGCGGAAGAATTTGCTCTAAATTATTTTAACTTCGTATCTAGCATGCAACCTTATGGTGTGTTGATGTAATCATAAAATAAAACTTTGCGGAAAAGTAAACTAATTTACTTTTATACCTCGCGTAACTCGAAGAAAGGGACGAGATCCAACCGTAGCGTCCCTTGGAAGCTTCGCCTCTATTCGCGTCCACGCCGAGTTCTCTTCGGGATGACTTCGCAAAGTCACGAGTTTTGTGCCGACGAGAACTACTAGATTCTCTATAGGCACAACAAAGAAGATCAAGAGAGGAATTAGGAAACTAACCAACAAGAAGCGGAACCCAAATTCCGGGAAGAGAGGAGTCGCTATGCGCTTCTTCTTCTTCTTGTTCGGGTTCTCCTTCTTCTTGAAGCTCACGACAACCTTTGGTTGGGTAGAGATTGCGCCGGCCCTAAGCCTTCAAGTGGGCGCCGGCCCTAAGACCCCAAGAGTGGGCGCCGACCCTAAGGGAGGAGAGGGGATGGAGAAGAGAAGAGAGAGAGGGAGAGCTCTTCACAACTTGATTAGTTGATTGATTAGGAATAAAGGCTTCCCTTTGGTTTCTTATATAGTTGCATCTCCCTTGCTAAGTCTCCTCTTAACGGAATTAACAGAATTAGTTATCATAAGAAATTTATCCTATAAATTCTCTTATGAATTATTCCGTTTAAACCAAGTTTTATTATAACTAATTTTATAATAAAACTAATTAGTTATCATAAGAAATTTATCCTATAAATTCTCTTATGAATTTTATTCCGTTTAAACCAAGTTTTATTATAACTAACTTTATAATAAAACTAATTAGTTATCATAAGAAATTTATCTCATAAATTTTCTTATGAATTTTATTATAACTAACTTTATAATAAAACTAATTAATCTCCCCTTTTATTATGGAATAAATTTTATAAGAAATTTATAAACTTTCTTATTATGGAAAAATCAATTCATAATTGATTTTATAAAATTAAAATAAACCAATTCAAAGATTATTTTAACTTCCATAAAAAGAATACATTTCTATAAATTTATTTATATAAATTTCTTTATACAAATTTATTTATCCATAATTTATAAAATAAATCGCACTAGACCTATTTTATTAATTAAACCAAAATTAATTGGTTTTCTCCCTTTAGGTGGCCGGCCAACCAAGGAGGGTTGGCACCCTCTTTGGCCGGCCCAAGCCGAGCCGAACCAACGCGAATTAAACTCATTTAATTCGCCCAAAAAGCCTTCAAAAGGCTTAGCCATTTTTAGCTTCCATTGCGCCTCTGATTAACTCAGATTCGACTTATTTCTCTTGATCGGAAAATCCAATTTTTAACTCGTTTTAAATCCCTCGGATTACTCGTAGTGCGTGTGACTAAATAGGCTTTCGATTTATGTTGGCCGTCTATAATTAACCAATTATAGAACGATCATGAGTGGCACCTAGTAGTACATCATGATCCCCAATTAATCGAAAGATCAACGGTTTGACCTCAGAAGAAATTATTCTGAAATCTTTCAGCAGCTCTAATGAATCGTGCCTCATTCCCTTCACCATCTTATACCCACTTGGTTCAGGACATGGTCTGTTTGTGTCAGTCCCCACTAGACTGACTACGTCACACCTAGCCCAAGTAGTATCTTTCTCGTCCTTTGGATTTCTAATTACTCTCATGTATTTTAGAGACTCGCACTCTAAACATGATATGCTCTGGCCAGATGCTTTGAGTAACAATCCGACGATAGGCCTGGGTATACATCTCCTCGCAAGGAGTGTTGAATCCTTTGTAGGCTGTTCAAACATCTTCGGGCACTTCGGCTTATACCCAATCATCCTGGGTCCACACCTCCTTGGAGATGCTTGCTTAAGATATTAAAGTATAAGTCTCCATGTCCAAGATGACTTGAACACCGCAAGTCAAAGGAACATCGCACTTAAGCCGCAGTAAGAACTTCATTGACATTTCTATATATAGATTCCATATGAAGTTTTACAGCTAGTCACTCCAATGAACTAGTTCCCTTAACTAGCATCCATGTTTATCTCTGGACATCCCAATGTCACCAGCCAGTGAGAATTAGCTGATTAGAGAATAACCCATGCTAGTCTCAACAGAATTGATAGTGTCCGTATTTATCAATTCATCGACTAGGGATATTTTCAATACTTCGCATTTGCGCATTTAGAGATAATCACTAGTTGTGATCCCATCACAAATTCTCTTATGCTGTGAGTTGTATTGCGGACATTCAGTAGATGAGTTTAAGATCCCAATCAAATACACTAACATGTATACTCAAATAGTGAATTATCATTTATTAAAATAAATGGTTACAATCATTAGGCGATTGCCTTAGGACACTTCTCTCATATCACTAACAGGAACAATGTCGGCGAGTGATAAGGAAGCTCGGCTCTTCCGTCATAGAGCTGCCAGATTTACACTGGTCGGAGAGTAGTTATATAAAAGAGCATATTCTTGACCGTTACTCAAGTGCATTGTCTAGGAGAGGTCGACTACATCATGCGGGAGGTTCACGAAGGCACATGTGGAAGCCATATTGGGGGGAGATCCATGGCTAGAAAGATTATTCTGGCCAGATATTTTTGGCCCACACCGCAAGCATATGCTATCAAATTTGTTGTCGGGTGCGAAGCTTGTCAAAAGCATCAACATATCACTTATCGCCCGACCAAACTACTTCGAACCTCCACTATCTCATGCCCCTTCGATCAGTGAGGATGCTCAACCGGGAGCAGTCGAAGATCCTACCATCTCGTGGTGCCGAGGATGCCTGAGATGTGTTGACCTGGACAAGGCGTTGAGGTTGCTCGACCGGAAGCACCCAAAGATCCTACTATCTCGTAGTGCTGAGGATGCCCGAGATGTGTAGACCTGGTCCTGGTGTTGAGGATGCCCAGGATGCTCGGTCGGGAGTAGCCGAAGATCCTACCATCTCGTGGTGCCGAAGATGCCTGAGATGTGTAGATCTGACCGTGATGTCATAAGCAGTCGAAGATGGGAGAGAAGAGACGGGAGAGGAGAGGTAAGCGGGAGAAATTTAGAAAAGTAAAAGCGAAAATTAGAGATTGAAAATTAATTCAACTACTAATTTAATGATCAAATTAAAATTTGATTACTATTTTAGCATCAAAAAATATATTCCATCGCCAATTCGATTGTTATTTATAATTTTTTAAATGTTTATTACAACTTCAAAACACTTGTTTTCTTAATTTATTGTTTGCCTAAGTATATAGACCTGCCCACCGGTCGGGTCCCGCCCAAACCCGGCCTGGGTCAACGGGTGGGGTGGCCTGTTAACCCGGTTCGCCGGGCTGATACCGGGCTGGTTCCGGTTCAGGGGAGAGGAAACTGTCGAACCGACGGTTCCAACGGCTCCGAACCGCCGGTTGGAGGTGTATTTTTTTTATTTTTTTTTCAACAGTTAAGATCATTTGACCGTTTTTTGATCAATGACTATGATTTAGTGACTGTTATGATCCAAACTCTATAAATAGAGATTTCATTTCATCATTTTCACACACATCTTCTCTTCTCTCAATCTCTCATTCTCAAATATCAACTTCATATTCTCTACGCATTCTTCATCTTTAGACGATAATGAAAGATGGTCACGGAACTTCATCATCTCGATCTCGGAGGGGAAAAGAAATAGCGTACGAGGATCCCAACATTATAATTCAATCCACCGATGATGAGACCGAGGCTCAGCCCCAACACCTTCCGATGTACGAAACGCAAGGAATTACCAATGCAATTACTTCTATGGTTCGGGAAAATCCTCTTTTAAAATCTGCTATTTTCACTAAACAGTTTGAGAATGCCATACTTCCGTCGGGAGAATTGCGTGCAAAATGTAAGCATTGCAATGCTTCATACAAATTCCAAGCCGGCGGCGGCTATGGGTCGTTAAAACGATATGTAGAAACGAAGCACCCGACGGAATATGGACTTGACCGCTCTCAAACACAATTATCAATATTTTCTAGTGGTAGTAGTATTGATTCTGGTTTTTTTATATTCGGATAATAAATTAAGAGAATCAATAGCTAAATTTATTTTCGTAGAACATCTTTCTTTTGGTTTTAGATCTAAATGCACATTTGAAAATTTTTGTAAAGAATCTCTTAGTCCAGCTACTAAACGTTTTCCTAGAACTATACTTATTCATACAATTAAAAGATTAGTAAAACAAGGAAAAAAGAATTTAATTGATGAATTTAGTAAATTAAATAATAAAGTTTCTTTATGTTCCGATATTTGGAGTGATCATTGGCAAACTTATTCTTATATGAGTGTGACTTGCCATTGGATTGATAACTCTTGGATCCTCCAAAAAAGATTGTTAGCTTATAGAGTTTTTGATGAATCACATACTGCCCATAACATTGCACAATTATTATGTTTAATTTTAGAAGAATATGGATTGACTCATAAAATATTTTCAATACCATTAGATAATGCTAGTTCTAATACCGCTTCTATAGATGAACTAAAATTTGTTTGTCAACCTGTTATTGGTGGTTTATATTTTCATATTCGTTGTGTATGCTATGTTTTAAATTTATGTGTTCAAGATCAATTAAAATTTTTAGAAAATTATATTCAATCAATTAGAATCGCAATTTCATATTTATGGTCGCATCCATCTATGATGAAATCATAGGGTAGATTTTGTAAAGCTAATGGAATGAGACCTAAAAAATTTTCACGTGCTGTTCCAACACGTTGGAATTCAACATATCAATTATTACAATATTCATTTCAATATAAAGATTTATTATGTTTATTTTTTACACAAAATAGTAATATTAATATATATTTATTTTCACAGCAATAAAATATTTGTAGTAATATATGTGAAATTTTAAAAGTATTTAATGATGCAACTGAACAACTTTTCGATGTTTGTTATCTCACTGCTCATTTAATTTTAATGAATTTTTCTAGTATAGTATTAATATTAAATGAACATATCAATAATGAAGCTTTAACTTCTTGCATATTAGCTATGAAAACTAAATGGGAAAAATATTTTTATTTTATTCCTGAAATTTATTTAATTGCATTTGCTTTAGATCCTAGATTTAAATTAGAAGTTTTACAAGAAATGTTAGCTTTATATTATGACGCTTTAATTCCTATTAAAGATTCTTCTTCTCCGGATCCAGTTAATACTATATATAATATTATAAATTATTTATATGATCTTTATAATCAATATTATATTAAATATGAAAAATAAACTAATATTTCTGAAACACAACAACCTACTAATACTAATTTAAAACTTACAAAAGCACAACTTTTATTAAAAAAAATAGACAAAACGTCCATGAGGATCCTCAAATTCCACACAGGAACATGAGAATTATTTTAATACTTCTTTTGATTTTAATGAAGCAGATAGCGAAGATTTCGATATCTTGAAGTGGTGGTCACAAAAGGCTCAAAGCTTTCCTATTCTTTCCGTGATCGCAAAAGAAATTTTAGCTTGTTCAATGTCAACTGTTGCTGTGGAGCAGACGTTCAGTGCCGGTGGCAACATATTAGATGAACGACGATCAACTATGTCTCCCGACTCATTGGAAGCTCAAGCATTACTAGACGATTGGACCAGAGCCGAGAAAAGAATCCAAGGAATGCAACTTTCAGAAGACGAAGTCGAAGAATTTGATACACAAGGAACGAATCCAACGAGAACGGTAGGAAATGGAAGTGAGTGATAAAAAATATAAAATGGTAAAAATGTAAAAGAACTACGTGGGCTTTGATTCTCCTACATCCTAAGGGGATACATAGACAACTTATATAAGTGCAAACTCTTTTTTTTTAATAAATTTTATATTTTAAATTTAATTTTTAATTTTTTTAAAATAATAATCTCGAACCGTGGTGAACCGTGAACCGTAACCAGCTTGGACTGTTAAGGTTAAGGGTCAACCTCCCACGAACTGTCGAACTGGCGATTTCGAACCGTCGATTCTGAACCGTCGAACCGTCGATTCCGAACCGTGGTCGGGTCTACAAGTATATAGCCAAACAAATTGTAAGTCACTCGTGGAGTTTCACAACTCACTTAGACTTTACCCAAGAGATCTTGCCTCTAGGTCTTCTCGTCGGCCAAGAAGTTTTGCTTTCGGGTCTTCTTCATCTTCAAATAAGCTTTGCTTTTAGGTATTTTTCGTCTGCTAAAAAAGCCTCACTTTCAAACTTTCTTATCCGCCAAGAAGCTACATTTACTGGTCTTCTTTGTCCGCCTAGAAACCTTGCTCTCGGCCTTCCTCGTCTCCCCAAAAGCTTCATTTTCAGGTCTTCCTTATTTATTAAGCATGTGATCAACCTCAACCGATCAGTATTTCTCAATCTACTACGACCTATATATAGTACTTTTGCAACCACCCAAGTATATGGGTACATTTGATTTATTTGGCCTCTCCATCTACCAAGGTCTTTTTCGACTTCTTCTGTTAATGCCTACTATTAAACTTTTTTATATGTTACAGTTAAGTATTGAATCAATCTGGACCTACTTAACTTTGATTTGTCCATCGACTACTTGCAACGAATAGTTAAATATTATACACTTACACACTTGACAAATTTCATTAGCAAATATAATATTAGTCTAATTTAAATTTTTTATTGTGCATATTATAATTACTTATTTACTTAAACTCAACCATTAAAAATATAATTGTGCCAATAACTAATGACCCTCACTCCGTTAATGATCATAAATTAAAAGATTTTTACTTATCTTTTTGCTATTTGTTTTTCCTAGATTCATGCATGAGACAAGAGAAGGAAACATGGAGAAGTGGGAAACGAGGAGTAGAAACAAAGGTAGAAAATCAAAAGAATTATTTGTATCATCAAAAGAGTATTTCTCTTTTAAAAGATCAAAATAAATATCCTACTCATAATTCGATAACCAAATACACCTCCACACTCAACATCGGAGTTGCTTTGTACAAAGCAACGCAACCTTAGAAATGCTTTACACAAAACAGCTCCGCCTTTGGATCTACGTACTTTGTATAAAGCAACATTTAGACCAATTGAGAATAAAGAAATATTTGAGATATAAAATAAAAGGTGGGGTATCCTTTTGATGAGCTTGAAAGAGGGTGTCCTTTTAATGATATGGATAAAAGAACGCTTATCTTGTGGATAAGAAGTTATGTTTCTTCATGTACTCTTGCTTCCTCCATCCAAAACAAGCCTTTTTTTTTTCTTGATGCATTTGCACATGTCAACAAGGGGAGAATTTTTTTTTGTTTCCTTATTTTCTTATATTCCTATTCAATTTATGTTCTTTGCATATTGGTGAATAGATCATTAATGCAAATGTACAACAATAAGAAGCTCATACATCTTCATTCAACATTTCTTTATGACCATGCCTTTTTTGTCGTAGACCTTTACTTATGTGTGTTCAATTGCATGAACCATAACCATAGTTGTTAAGGGGATTGCATCGCATGAGAGGTGGAGATCAATGGATGAACTTGGTCAAAGTTGGGCTAGCCAACTAAACGATGACCTCCTTGGTTCGATATAGTAGCTACAACACTCCATTAATCATTTAATGGTTAATATAGTTAATTGAAGTATCCGTGGAGCAATAGGTTGATCATAAAGTCAACAATCAACTTAAGGAGGAATCAGTAGACTGAATATGCACCAAAAACACAATTTAGGTTGAAGCAAAGCTACAAATGAAGGGTTGTATATGATCAAATGGAGCAACAAAAAACTATTGAAGGTTGTATACTAACTATCCTTGTCTCACTCTTCTTTTGGTGAATTCCTATATTGTAAGAGAAGATGTAAGAGATTTATTCACTTCTAGAAGATTTTTTTTTTTAAAAAAAGGAGAAAGATAGTGAATTATGGAGTGACTCACAAATCATAAAATCAGAGTAAGAATTGAAAGTTCTGAGTACCTTATAAACTATTAAGTTTGTATTGCATTGATTGTTTGTTTCGATTATTCTTATTTCTTTTTTCCATTACTTGTGTTTGTTTGTTAAGTTTTGCATGATCAACCTATATATCGACTATTTCCAACGCCTAAGGGTTTTGAAGGTATATAATATTGTCATTCGAAATACATCAGGTTGGATTGTTTCCACGCAATTTTAAACGAAATTTAGCATCATAGTATTTACATTATGAATCCTTAGTGTCAAACTTTTTGATAGAATCATGCAAGGACTACATTTGGATATATAATCCTAGACCAAGCTTCCTTTGAGTGGTCACCCATCTTCAAGACTGATAGTACTTGTGTTTATGAAAAGAAGAGAGGTTGATGAAATTTATATAAAACATTTGCAAGATAAAGGTCAAAGATAATCACTATAAGTTTTAAAAGATTATTTTATCGTAGTTAGTTTATGCTCTCCAAGGCTCGATACCTTAGTTTTATGAACATTTTTTAGTTTCAAATTTTAATTTTTAAAACAGACTTAAAATTTTTTAAGAAGAAAAGCAATTATCAGTAACTTGTTGGTAGATAAAGTGTAAAAAGTTAATATAGGTATTTATTTATATTTATATTTTGTTTTGGAAAAAAATAAAATAATTTATTTCCATGACTATAAAGGCGTTAGTTGAAGTGTTAAAGTGACCTAATAAAATTTGACGTTGAGATCGAGAGAGATGTCATGTTCAATAATTGCTGTCTTGGTGTGACATAGACTTTGAGTGTCTTTGAAGTTTTTTTATTTTATTCCATGGACAGGAACTCTGCACCAACTAATTAACAAACACAGATTCTCAACCACTGCATGTTGTCTCAATGGAGATGATGGTGTTCAATAACTTAACTAAGAGTACATGTGATACTCAAATTGCTAAAATTTTACCTGTTATGGAGATCTAAACAGTGTTTTAGACATGGATACTTCTCAAGCCTTTACTTTACTGACCTGCTCCTTTTCTTCCATGTGAGCTACACTTGCTGTCATGCACTTTTGAGGAAGCAAAACACCCGTTTGAAAACTAGCAGCTAACCAACTACCTTTTCCACTTGCCATGCACTTTGCATGAACTTAGCAATAGACTTTTGAAAGAAAGCTATATATGCCTGTATGAGTAATAATTTAAAGAGTGAATTTGAGAGAGTGAAAATTATAGTGAATGACGTATAGTTAATGTGTACATGTTCGATCGTCGATCGGACACCACCGACGGCCTCTGATTGTCGTCCCGAATCAAACTATACCTTGGGAGGACGGTGAACTCGTCAGGATCGCCGGCAACGGTGAACCCATCAAAATTGACGGTCAATAATGCGAGATCGCAATTGTGGCGATCCCCGACGGATTCACCGTGCCCCCCAGGGTATAGTTTGGTTCGGGGCGGCGGCCGAAGGCCGCCGGTAGTGTCCGATCGACGATCGGACGTCGCCGGTAGTGTCTGATCGACGATCGGACGTCGGACGTGCCATCGATTAACGGTCAAAGTTTTCACTGAGGCATTCACTTTCACTGTGTGTATCATTACCCCATGCCTGTATATCCCTACACAACAACAAAAAAAAAAAAGGATTAGCGATGGCCGAAATCCGTCACTAAATTCAAATAGCGATCGATTAACGATGGAAAAAACATCGTTGACTACAATACCGCCGTAGCTGAGGACGACGGTGAAACATTTTATATCTGTTGCTAATACCAATGGAACATAAATGACCTATCGCAAATATATAGCGATGACAAATAAAATGATCCGTCGGTATTTACGACGGATACAACCTATTCCGTCGCTAACTAATGGAATCCAAATGTCATTATACGACCTTATAGCAATGGAATTAAAATGTTCCATCACTATATTATAGAAACTAGCGACGGATAATTGGACTATCTGCCGCTAATACGTAGACAACATTACTTTTGTTGGCATAGATAGCGACGGAAGATCAATGATCCGTCACTATTAGCGGCGGATATTTACCATATCCATCGCTAATAGCGACAGAATAATGAATTATCTATTGCTATTGGCGACGAATACAAAAAAAATGTCGCTAATTACGATAATTTTTCTAGCATAGCTTCCTTGGTTTTCTCACTTTCTATATTAAAATACGGAAAGATAAAGGGCTAAAATGTAAATTTTAGTGACTTTAGGGCTTGTGGGGGAAAGTTTGAACTTAATGGGGGTAAATCGCAAAACGAAGTGGCTTTTAAGGGTCTCCGCGGCCAATCGGGATCGCGAACCCAAAAGCTGGATCTCGACTCTCTTCTTCTTCCTTCTGTGTCTCGTGCGATCGGAGCTTCGGCGACCCATCTCGTGCGGCGATCAGACGACACCGAAGGGTAGCTCTCTCTTCCCTCTTGAGGTGGATCGAGGTCTTCGTTTTCCCCTCTTCTCCAACAGGCGCAGATTGAGGTCTTCGGTTTCCCTTTTCAGATCTAGGTAAGATCTTTCTCCCCGAATCTTGGTTGAGGTGTGGAAGTGCTAGGGTTGAATGTGGTTCTAGATTTGTAGAGTTTTCATCTCTTCGTCCGAGTGATTGGGTTTTCGGCACTTACCTCCTTCCTCCTTGCGTGGTATCGAAGAGGGGAGACAGATTTGGATGTTGGATCGAGGTAAGGCATTTTGAATCGTGATGTTCATCGGCTTAACCTAGAAATCCTAATTGAGTTAATGGTGATTGATGTAGCTACTCTTTTCTTTACTGAGAGCCATATAATTTTGGGTGTTTGAGGTCAGATTTGTTCATTCCTATTCGGTGATCTTGGAACCTTACGAGACGCGCTCGCCAACCCCCAATCAAGTAAGGGATTGAATCAATGTGTGTTGAATTGCTTGATGCGTAGGTGGAATTTGCTATTCTGTTTCCTTGGTCTTAGTTGGGATCTCTGATTGATACCGTGATGTTGGATTGTTGTTTTGAAGAGTTAGCGGTGTCGCAGTTGTGGTTAATTAGAGTTTGGTTGTGTTGTTTGACCTACTTCATGATGTTTCGGATTGAGTTTTGAGTTCAATCTTAGACGTGTGAATTATCTGATCTTGGGTTGCAGATATGAGTTTCTGATTGTTGGGATCAGTTCACGGAAAAGAGTGGATGGTAGAGGAATGTGTGGGTTGCTTTTGTTCATTAATCTGAGCATGGGTTAGATTCTACCGTGAGGCCATGGTTTGAGGGCGAGCTATTGTGTTTGTTTTGTATGGAAATTGTGGCTAATTACATATGATAGTTAGGGTTAGACCCTAATATTGTTTAGCATTAATTTAGCTATTGGTACTATTGTAAATAGCTAAATTTATGTTCATGGTACAGGATACTGATTTGACGATTTGGACTCCGCTTGCGGCGGATATTGTTTCAGACGGGGGTTTCTCTTTGCTTACTATCTACTACATTGGAGGCGGATACCTCTGACTTGTCTTTTAGATTAGTCATAGCCGATATGCTTGATATGCTATGTTTAGCGATAGGGTAATGTATTATTTTATACCTGCTCTACCTTTGTTGATACTGTTTATGGTATACCTGGCATATGATACCTATACCTTTAGGACTTAGGCTATGGTGCATTAGCTATGACACTTGCATGTCATGTTGATATAAGTGGACTAGATAGTGGATGCTGTTTGACCTGAGTCATGCATCATCGTGCACTGTGCATCACTGTCGATCAGGGGCCCCCTTATGGGTGAGTCAGGTTGACAGTCATACTGACCTATCAATACAACCACTCATGGGTTAGTGGTTGACGGAGTATGGGTAGTGTGCTCTGTGCTGCTCCTCTCATGCACTCATGGGTTAGTGAATCGGAGCGTGGTAGTAGGCAAATGTCCCTCCTTGAGTAGTCCATATACCAGGAGATGAGAGAGAGAGGTCTCTCCTCCATTTATATACATGGGGTAAGTGTTAACACTCAGGTAGAGATATCCCCCATAGAGGACCTGGGGTAGGGATGTTACTCCGATAGTGAGGAAACATTCAGGTAGAGATATCCCCCGAATAGGTCATGGGGTAGGGGTGTTACGCCGACAGCATACCGTCTACTCGGTCGCTCTGGAGCAGTGATGGCAGAGTACGGACGGCAGTCACAGCTCTACGCCGGAGGGTGGCCTCCGTTCAGCTTCCTCCCGTGCATAGGTGACGATGTCTGACCGGCGACAGAGGTGACCATGTCATCGCACCATGTGCATAAGTATATTTTGCATTTGCTCGTGCTTGTTATACTTGGATGTTGCATATGATTGACATGCACATACAGGAGACCCTTATGTCTGGTTCGGCGACTCAGCCACATTGGTATGATATTTGCTATTTCTGTTTCAGTTGTACTTACCACTGCCTGTACCTGTGTTTATTTTGACAGCTTGTTACTCTATTGCTAGCTTAGACTATCTTGTATATCTGATGAGATATCCACTGAGTACTATGACTCACCCCGTTAGCTCCCTATTTTTATTTCAGGATGATTGTCTGGAGTACCTAGCAGCCTGTCCCCGTTCGCGTATTTCTTCGAGATGATTCCGGGATGTTTCCTTTACTTTGTTGGTGGTACATGTTGGTACCCGTTTTCTGTTTCTTTTACTTTACTTTTCTGCTGATGTATTCGTGTTTGGTTTTGTCATTTTATACGGCGGTATAGTTGTACTTTTGTGAGCCATGGAGGTCTTGTGCTTTACGTTTCTCGTAAGTCATACCGGTATGCAATTTTTATCGTCATTTCGTTTCCGTGTACTTTAGACGGTTGTTCCAGCCCTATAGGTTGTGGTACAGTTGTCTGAGATGGTCGTAGATGCTTGGTTTCCGAATTGTCCGTCGGTCGAGGGAGTGGCAGTCCGGTCGGTATCGGGCGGGCAGCTCCTCGGGGAGCTCACTTAGTACCAGGATTCAGGAACTTTAGTACTTAGCCTGGAGGTCTAGAGTTCGAATCCTGGGGAAGGCAAAAATCTACTGCCAGGGGTGGGAAGACCGTAGGGTCGCCGACCTAGAGGGTTGCCTGCGGGGACCATAGAGGCGCGACCGCTACATAAAAAGCTGCCTTTTTATGTAACGATCTCGACCTCTATGGTCCCCACAGGCAACCCTCTAGGCCCGAGACCCTACGGGTCTTCCCACCCCTGGCCAGTGGATTTTTGCCTTTCCCAGGATTCAAACTCTAGACCTCCAGGCCAAATACTAAAGTTCCTGAATCCTGGTACCAATTGAGCTATACCAGGATTCAGGAACTTTAGTACTTGGCCTGGAGATCTAGAGTTTGAATCCTGGGAAAGACAAAAATCCACTGGCCAGGGGTGGGAAGACCCATAGGGTCTCGGGCCTAGAGGGTTGCCTGCGGGGACCATAGTGGCCGAGATCGCTATATTCTATGTTTACATTCAATACAATTTATAATCAATCACAAACAAAGCAAAATAGCATATCCAAATCCATATCCAATGCAATACAACATACAATCCAACACATACAAAGCAATAAGACCTTAAACATTAAAAAATTCACACAAAATGATGTTTATCCAACTCCATATCCAAATTAAACAAACGCATACAAAGTTTTTTAATCAAAACTTTACATATCCAAAAAATAATAGTCAATACATATATGAAGAAAGAGTCTAGTAGAAGACAACGATATTAAAATTGGATTAAAAAGAACATCATTCCTACATAAAAGAAAATAAACGAAGATAAAAAACATAATATTTAATATACCAAAAGGAAATAGAATGAAATATTGGACTCTTTTGGTCTTAAAATTCTAACTTGGTGCCATTTTGTTCTTCTTAAACAGTCATAAAGTTCCACCTCCTTGTTTAATGTCATAAGAAATATGAATAGTAGTTGTTAGGATTCAACTTGTTATTTCTAAAATAGGTTAATTTTCGGGTTCAAGTTGCTTAAACAATAAGATTCACACAACTACATTTTCCTTGAACAATGTCTATGAGATTGTGTGTTCCAAACCATAGTTAACATCTAATGAGTGCTAGAAAGCAATTTAATTCTAAGGATATAGCTTCCGCATAATTTTTTTTATATTATTTTAGTAACTACTATAATCTAACATTTGGATCGAGATTATTGCTATAGTAGTCAACTGGCAAGAAAGAATTTGGTCATCAAGAACACTGGAGTTCATAGGTAATAACTTGAAGACCAAGTAGACAATAAACAATCATGGTAACACACTTAGATAGCTTCCACAAAAAAATAAAGAAACATAATTAAAAATAAAAGTAGGATTAGTGAAAATGATTTCTCATGTTTTCTAGTAACCTATCCTTTTGGTAAATACAATAAGATTTCTTGATGATTTCAATTAATATACAAAATCTAAATAACATTTAATGATATATAAAATATACAAACATACATACCTTTCAACCAAACAACTGTCTGAATTCGACTATCAAAATGTAGAATCTGTAAACGGAAATGAACTAATATGATACTTAAGACCATCATGAAATATGATGGTTGACTTGATTGGGTTTTCGTATATAGGTATCATATATCATATTGCATTGTTGTATGCTGACGGTTATCAATTTCCATGTTGTTAAGGTCATCGTCAGTCATATAGGGGTCTTCCCAATCAACCACTCGGGGTAGTGGTAGTTGTCAGAATATGAGTAGCCATCTTGTTTTGCTTCACTCAATGACTCAGGGTTAGTGATAGTTGTTGGAGTCACAACCGGCAGTGACACCTCTCCATTATTTATGAGGGTTAGGTAGACCTACGGGGTTAGACGTCACACTCCCCCTTGGTCTTGGGGCTAGAGGTACACTCTACCTTATACCTGGAGTAAAAGTATACTCTTTTTGGGGTCTTTGATATAAAGCGGTTGTGCTCCCCCTTTTCTTGGGGTTCTAGATTGAGGTTTTTCACCCCAAAGATTGAGATAATTCTCTTGGCATCCTGTCCACTCGACCACTCAGAAGAGATGGTTTTGCGAGTGTGTACAGTTGTCACAACCCTTACCTAGTTGGTCACACGGATGTGATATGATGAGTGTTAGATTGGTGTGTAGGGGTGACACATATCATTGCATCATTTGCATACGATGCATCTTGCATTTGTTGGAGTTATGATTGTTGCATTTGGTTGACAAGTATATATGGATTTGATTTGCATTTATTATTTGATCTGGATCTGCTTAGTGGTACAAGCAACTTATTGATTTAGTATGGAGATTTCTAATCATGCCAAATAGGTTATAAGGATTGTCAGGTATGTTTATGCATTTGATTATGCTCTTATCCGGGAGACTATATACTTTATTTCTACCTGTTGGATTTACTTTATTTACACCATGCATATATTTGTCCGCTATACGTACAGAGTTCAAGCCCAGACTCACCATCATTTGCTTCTTTTTCTGTTTCAGGTAAATGATAGTTGCGTCTCGTGACGCCAGGAGGAGGTTCATTTGCTAGTTCCACAAAGTCGAGTCATTATCGTCGGTTCTTTATTTTCATATTGAGACATGTCCTTTATTTCTATTTTTCTTAGGGGATATAATGTTGTTTTATTGTTTTAGTAGACATGTATTTATTTTTCATGAACTTTTGGCTTGACATATTATTTTATCAGAGTTTATTATACTTATTTTTTACTACATGGTGGTGGTGTATGTATTGTTGTGATTGTGTGGTTGCTAGCAGTATGTGGCTGTGATACCTAATGTTGAGTTGGATGTATTCTGAGCTTCATATTGTCCATCATACAGGGTGTTGGTGCAATTTGCACTAATTGTTAAACTTGGGTTTTGATGAATGACAAATAGGTTAAAGTTAGGCTTGCTTTTGGTTTTGACCTCTTTACTAAGTGTGCAGGGTTGAAAGACTTAGGACCTGACACCAGGCTGAAGTCCAGGGTGGTTGAGTCCTGGCAGAAAGTCCAGTTGGGTTCGTGGGGCCTGACAATTGGCTGAAGCCCAAGTTGGTTGAAACTTGGCAAAAAGACCAGGGTGGTTGAACCCTGGCAGCAAGACCTAGTGGGTTAAGAAGTTGAGTAGAGCTGCACGAGGTAAGTAAGGTAAGTCGCTGGAGGAGCGAACCAGTGAGGACGGGTCCTATTTTAGGAATGTAGGCGCGGTCCAACTTAGGCCCATTTTGGTGACCTCGGTTGAGTCCTGGTTAGATCCTTATCCAGGTTTGGATGATGTCTAATTAACTCTAAATTCATTAACTCTATTTTACAGGATTTATTTGATATGTGAACTAAATAGATTTTGTAGGTTAATTTTATAAATTTATTCCTCATCTAAAGCCTCGGTGGAGGATAAATTTTAATTTAAATTACTCGTATTTCTTATTTTTTCGGAGAATAAAATTATTCCTACTAATGATAAAATCTTATTGTTATTTTCTAATTATTCCTATTAATGCTTAAAATTTTCACGTGAAGCCTAGCTAGAAGGATAAAATCTCTTTTTAAATTGTATTTTGAATTATTTTTTCGAAAAACAAAAAGCCTTGGTGAGGTAAGAGGATAAAACCTCTTGGTTAACTTTTCAGATTAAATTTTATTTAAATTATTTAAGTGAAGCAAAGATAGAAACGTTATCTTGTTTGAATTATTCATTCTTGCTAATGGATAAAATTTGAGCTGAGAAGATCATGCATCGAGGCACTATAAAAGGAAGCAAGCAAGCCCTCTAGGAAGGCGGAAGAAAATTTTTTCTGGTTCAAGCTTTGACACTCTCTTGCTTCCACGCTCCTCTGCTGCGGTTTGTGCTTTGACTCGACGTTGTCCGACCGCTGCCGGATGATCGCTCCCAACACCCAAGCTGCTTCAGATAAATCTAAGTGTTGGGTAACATAATTTTTGTTCTGTCTGTACTTAAATTATTAAAAGGGGAAGTGTAGGGTTATTACACTTCCACCTAATCTTGTATTCGAATCACTCTACCGGGAGTTTGCCGGTAGAGGTTTTTAGTGGATTGCCCACAGGAAAGGCTCAAGGAGCCTGGGTCTTCGAGTAGGAGTCGCCGAAGGCTCCGAACGAAGTAAAACTCCTCGTGTAATTTTTTATTATTTTTCACTTTCGCTTTTCGTTTTAATTTTTCCGCTGTGCACATTTTTCAAAGCATCGTACACTTTTCTATCGACTCTGATTCTATAACGAAGATTTTAAAAGTCACGTGATTCACCCCCCCCCCCTCTCACGTGCATCGGTCCTACAAGTGGTATCAGAGCATTGGTACGCTCTGAATCGGTGCAACCACCGTAAGAGCCGAGGGAGATCCAGTTTTTCGCATTTTGTGTTTTTCGTTACACAATCTAAATTAAGCATTGTTGCTTAAATTTGGATCTTTTTCTTTTGTTCGTTCAGTTTTACTCGAATTTGGTGCAACACCATTTCGAGTCGCTCTTCACTTATTCTTTTTTTACCACACCACTAATCCAAGACTTAGTCTTGGAACGAGTTTTGTTATTTTTTTTGAAAGTCACAGATGGCCCAGAGTGAAGGTTACAACACTGCTCGTCCTCCGCTCTTCAACAGGGAAGATTTCCCCTACTGGAAGCGGAGAATGGAAGTGTATCTCAAAACCGATATGGATCAATGGTTCGCGGTGCAAACTGGCTACGAACCACCAATGGACGAGGGAAACAAGGCGCCACTGAAGCCCGATAGATGGAACCTGGAAATGAACAAAAAAGCTCAGATCGAGTTCAAAGCGCAGAACACCCTCCAGTGCGGACTAACCAAAGAAGAGCTGAACAGAATCGGACCAACCGAATCAGCAAATGAACTTTGGGATAAACTAATTGAATTGCATGAAGGCACTACTGATGCAAAGGTAACAAAAAGGGATTTGCTTTTAAATAAATTGTTTAATATGAAAATGCAGGAAGGAGAATCTGCAAGTCAACTTCACGCTCGGATCAAGGACATACTAAATGGACTCCACCTGATTGGGCACAAACAAAAAAATAGAGACATTATAAGGTATGCACTAAATGCCTTTCCTAGAAATTCATTATGGCCATCCATTGTAGATGCTTATAAAATCTCTAGGAATCTTTCCAAAATAAATTTAGAAGAACTGTTTTGTGAATTAGAGTTGCATGAACAAACTAACGCCAAGGCCGAGAAAGGGTTTGCTTTGTTTGCAGATTCTTCAAGAAAGGTCTAGTCGAAGAAGAATATTCAAGAAGAATCCGAAGAAGAACCAGAGTCAGACTCAGACGACGAGGAGCATATGGTAAACTTGGTAAGAAAAGTCTTTGCCAAAAAGAAGAACAAGTTTTCAAAAGGGGACCTCCAAAAGATAATGAAGCCCATCAGCAATGAAGGTAAAGCAAAATGACCTGCTTCAGTTGCAACAGAAAGGGGCACTTCAAACATGAATGTCCCTATAAAAAGGAGGACCAACCCAAGAAGAACAAGAAGAAGAAGGCTTTACAAGCCACCTGGGACGAGAGCTCGGACGACTCCGACAATGAACCACCAAAAAATTCAAGTTACCTCGCGCTAATGGCAACCGGACATGGATCGGACTCGGAAAGCGACGAAGATTCCGAATACGAGTCGAGCCAAGAGATCGGACTCTTTTCGGATGGCTCGACTAAGGTATACTTAGATTCAATTAATAAAAAGTTTTTTAAGATTATCTCTGTTTTAAATAAAAATTTGTTTGCATCTGAATCTAGGAATGACCAGCTCCTTAAGGAAAATCAAGACCTTAAGGAGCAATTAATTAATACCAAAACCTTAACTGAATCAACTCAAAATGAAAGAACAATTGAACTGGAAAATGATAACTCCACCCTAAAGGGTGAAGTTCAAAACCTTAAGGACTTACTAACAACTTTTACAACCCGGTCCAAGAATCTTGACCTTATTCTTGGATCTCAAAAGGGGTGTACAATAAATTGGGATAGGATATAAATCAGGATGACCCAAAAATCCTTTATCTCATTTGTCCACCCACGTGAAAATCGGCGAAAAGCGTGGGTCCCGAAAGCTTACCTAACAAAGCAAGTAGGGCAGAACCAATACTATGTCCCCAAGAAGGACATTCATTACATTGACCCTAAACACCCTACCTATAATTTAGGGGGAGGCACCAAATTAGTTGGCACCTCAAAGTCACCCTCTACCCGTCTGGGTACCTAGGACTAGTTTCAAAAGTTAGTCTGACACTTGACCTACTCAGTACTAGGGTAGGGCGAGCTGATAGTACGTTAGGGAAGCTGATCTAAGGAGTCATGTAGGGGAAGGCGTCCTTTATTTGGTCTTCTTAGCCCAGTGGAACTAGCCGGAGCTACCCCGCCACATCCTAGACTAGTTAGACCAAGGAGTTTCAATAGGTAGGTTAAAAGTACAACTTCCTTAAGCGTTTTGCCTAGAAAGTGGTTGTTGATCCAATAAGGCTTCGGCCAAAGAAGACCTCTGTGCCTCGCCACGGCTGGAAACCAATTATGGAAGTATACTTTTAAACTGCTTCTTGTCAAACCTGAATCTAACAAAAGGTCAGATTAACTTTATAAATCAAACTCAAACTTATCTCACACAAATCATAGGATCCCTTTGATTGACAACTTAGATCAAGTGAGATGAATAAGGACAACTAAACTCAACCTCAAAATTCAAATTAAAAATCAAATTCAAATTCAAAATTCAAATTAACAAATTCAAAATTCAAAATTCAAATTAACAAATTCAATTAAATTAACAAATTCAAAATTCAAAATTCAAATTAACAATTCAAAATTCAAATTAATGAATTCAAAATTCAAAATAATGAATTCAAATTCAAAATTCAAATTAACAAGTTCAAAATTCAAATTCAAATTAACAAATTCAAAATTCAAATTAACGAATTCAAAATTCAAAATTCAAATTAAAATTCAAAATTCAAATTAATGAATTCAAAATTCAAAATTCAAATAATGAATTCAAAATTCAAAATTCAAATTAACAAGTTCAAAATTCAAAATTCAAATTAACAAATCAAAATTTAAAATTCAAATTAACCAATTCAAATTTAAAATTCAGAATCTTAAATTTTTTAAATTTCTTAATGTTTCTCGAAATTCAAAACTCTTAAGTTTTTTTTATTCATATTTTTCAAAGTTGTTCAAAATTCAAATTTCAAATTCCTTAAGTTTTTTTTAGTTGTTCAAAATTCAAATTTTAAATTCCTTAAATCTTTTAAATTCCTTAACTTTTTCAAAACTTCAAGTCTTCAATTTCTTAAGGTTTTTCAAATTCAAATTCTCCTAGCTTTTAAATTCAAATTTTTAAACTTCTTAAGTTTTTTTTTGGGGTTCAAATTTCTTAAGTTTCTTTAAATCATTCCTTTAACTCATTAAAAACTTAAACTAAATTCTAAAAATTTCTACTTAACTGTAGAAAAACAAGTGGATTATCGACAGTGGGTGCTCCAGACATATGACTGGGGATCCCACCAAGTTTACAAAACTCAAGTACAAAAGTCTAGGGACAGTTGCGTTTGGAAACAACGTAAACTTAAGGTAATTGGCCTAGGTAACATTGAACTTGAGTTTGATTTTATAATTAAAAATGTCTTACTTGTTGAAAACTTTCACTTCAATTTACTAAGTATCAGCCAATTTGTGACACTGGGTATAAGGTTAGGTTCTTGTCCAATGAATGTATGATCAAACACACTGACAACCCAAACTCACACTTAGAGGACATAGACACAATAACATCTATGAAATTAGGTTAACCCGTCCCCTAGCAAATTGTCTTTTAACACATAAGGATGAGACTTGGCTATGGCATAGGAGACTTTCACACACTCACTTCAGAAAATTACCTAAACTAAATGGTTTAGTTAGAGGCCTACCAAAGTTACCTAACTTTGAGACAACCTTATGTAATGCTTGTCAACAAGGGAAACAAACTAGATCAACTCACAAACCAACTAATCAAACTCAAACTAAATCAATTCTTGAATTAATTCACCTAGACCTATTTGACTCACATGGGGTAAAATCAATTAGTGGGAATCTATACTGTTTAGTAATTATAGATGACTATTCAAGATTCACCTGGGTAAAATTCTTAAAAAATAAAGATGAAACGTTTGATATATTTACTCAATTTTGCAAATTAATAGAAAATGAAAAAGGGGTTAAAATTATAAGACTTAGGAGCGATAACGGTGGGGAATTCAAAAATCAAAAATTTAATCAATTCTGTTTAGAAAATGGCTACCACCATGAATTCTCCTGCCCTAAAACACCTCAACAAAATGGAATTGTAAAAAAAAATAGAACACTACAAGAAGCAACCAGAACAATG
>JAGFNQ010000455.1:0-13704 GCA_024364735.1 Boesenbergia rotunda
TAAGAACGCCCCGGTTCTGGACTACCGAAGCTGTCACGGTTCTGGCACTACCGAAGCTGTGCAACAGGGATGGGCACCATAAGAACGCCCCGGTTCTAGGACTACCGACTATACTGTCCTTACCCCGGGTAGGTTGAGGCTAGCTACCTCATATCTACCTAGGGATGCGCGCTTATGATGTATGTATGTGGTACAAGCCGGGGACCCCAATGATGTTATGTTTATGTTAAGCACTTAAAAGTATGGTTTTAAAAACTAAGCATCCTTATGTAGTAAATGCATTTGACTCATTCATACATCCATGTTATGCATCGCGCCAGGGTAAGTATATTTTATGTTGTGTGTTTATCCTCATAACTTATGCCATGTATAAGTATGCTTTATGTTCATGTATGCTAAGAATTATGTCATATATAAGTATACCTTATGTTCATGTACGCTAAGAATTATGTCATATATAAGTATGCCTTATGTTCATGTATGCTAAGAATTATGTCATATATAAGTATGCTTTATGTTCATGTATGCTAAGAACCATGTCATGTATAAGTATATTTCATGTTCACGTAGGTGTGCTCATGTTCATGTATGTTAAGATTTATGCCATACTTGATATGTTTATGCTTATTGTCATGTAGGTATGCTTTATGTCATGTATACGTTGCTTGATATATTAAGTCATGTTCATGTATGTTCATTTATGCCATGTATAACTATGCTTATGTTTATGCTCGAAGTTATGTTATGTCAGATGCTTGATATGTTTATGTTGAAGCAACGTATGGTTTTAGTGAGTAGGAAAGGGTTTTACTAAGCCTATGTGCTTATAGTTTATTTTTCTTGTACCGCAGATTAAGCAAGAAGCTATTAAGGGAAGCCGCAGGAGAGGCAGAAGCATGTATGTGTGTGTAGCAGTGACTTGGCAAAAGATTCTTATATTCTCACATAATGCATGTCTTGGGTGAAAAAAAATGTTTTCTTAAATTTTATGCTATGTTTTATGGTTATGACTAATGGATGACTTAAGACTCATGATGCTATGTTATGGACAAGTACATACTACTTATGATGACTATGAATAAGCTATGGAATGGTTAAGTCATGATGCCATGTATAGATGTTCCATGTGTTTAGTTGCATGGTTAAAAGCATGTTTAGAAAAAAATGATTCCGCTGCATTAAGATGTTTATGCACATGTATGTTTAGCGTAACGACGCCTCTCTCGCCACACCACGAGGTGTGGGAAAAAGGCGAGCGTTACAAACATTTCAGATTGAAAAGAGAAAGTATGCAGCGGAATTTAAACAAAACACACACACAGAACTCAAGTAGTTTTACTTGGTTCGGAGTCGCGTTCGGTTCCTACTCCAAGGCCCATGGTCCTTGACCGTTTACTGCGGGCAATTCTATAATAGCGCAAAAGTTTACAGAAATTGTTACAATATTATTGCAGTAAATAAACAAATGTACTCTTCGTTACCGACGCCCGGTGTGGATCGCACTTCGGAGTAGAGGGTCGGCGGCGGCACTAGAATGTCAAGAACGTAGTTTGACGGAGCAGAGCGCTTGAACGAAGAGCTTGGAGGTGTTGGAAAAAGTGATGTCGAAGCCTTAGGGTCGAGCCCTTTTTATACTGCTCCTGGGGGCGCCTGACACGTGCCTTCGGATCCGAGAAACCTCATCCACAGCTTGTGTTGGGTTTTTCGGGCCGCGAAAACTGCCTTTTCGCGTCGCGGAAACCCCGAGAACCCAAAGCCATGGATCTCGTGCGAAGAAAAATTCCGAAACAAAAAAATCACGTATTCACTTCATGCTCAAAACTCGATCTACTCCTAGATCTAAAGAGGGATAAACCATTTTTACCTTTGGTGCGTGCCACGCTAAATCCCGCTCGCTCCTTTTGGATGTCGGATCTCTAGGACGTCAAGTGCCGTCCCTCTAGAAGTATCCACGTGAACAAAGTGGATGGAGGAAACCCTTTAGGTGTGCTAGCACCTTTCAAGGGTTCGGCCAAGAGGAGAAGAAGAAGAAGAACACCAACACACTTGGAGGAGGAAGAAGAGAAGACACACCATTGAGAAAAAATGGAACCAACACTTGGTTTTCTTTTCTCATTGTGGCCGGCCACATAATGGCCATTAAGTGGCCGGCCATAATGGCCATTAAGTGGCCTTCCATAACCCCCTTTCAATTTGAATTCAAATTCAAACGGGGGGTTACAACCTTTGGAGATGATGTGGAGCATCATCATTGGTCAAATACCAAGCCAAGTCATCACTTGGTCGAGTCAAGGTGAGGTGGCCTTTTGGTCAAGTCAAACTTGACCATTAATCTTCCTTGATGGGGTGGCATCCACACTTAATGCTCTTGATGATGTGGAGCATCATCAATGGTTGGCTCCATGCCAATTCATCACCATGATGTGGCATTAAGTCAAGTCTAACTTGAGGTGGATTTGGGTCAAGTCAAACTTGCCTTTTATGGACTTTCCATATTTAGTCAAGTCAAACTTGACTCCATTTCTTCTCCCATGTCAGTCTAACTTGAAGTGGAACCAAGTCAAGTCAAACTTGATTTGGATTTGGGTCAAGTCAAACTTGCCTTTTATGGACTTTCCATATTTAGCCAAGTCAAACTTGACTTCATTTTTTCTCCATCTATTTGTTCTTTGCGTGTGACCCTATAGGTTCTTGTAACGTTGGCAATGCTTCTAACCTCTTAGAAACATAAGCAATGAGCGGTATCTAGCAACACATCATTGCTACCCAAGTTACAAGAATGTTGAGATCCAACATCACCAATGTGACTACTAATTATGACTTTCATAATATGTGACAATGTCCTTCTATCGTCGATATCTAGATTGATCTTCTATGAAGCATAGACCGTGTCATCCTCCAATCAATCTATGTGTCTTGAACTCCAAGTAGACTCACTATAATCAAATAAGCTCAATATCTCATATTGCCTTATTTGGGCATGGTCATGCACTTAGTGATCTCACTCTATCAAGACTATGATATCTCTCCCATCATATAGGAGGGATAGATCCCATCTACATCACTCACATCCCTCCGCATAATTTGTTACATACACAGTAATCGCCTTTATAGTCCACCCAGTTACGGGTGACGTTTGACGAAACCAAAGTACATAACTCCTTATGTAGGGAACTATGGTGACTTCAGGTCTAAGGACTAATAGTCATACTAATAGTCACATGAGAAAGTATATGACACTCATATAACGATCCATGATACTTCCTCATGGTGGGTCATTCAGTATACATTCTCCAATGCATACTCATGTATCAACTTGATATCTCATATCCATGACTTGTGAGATCAAGTCATCGTGTTGACCTACATGCTAGTCTCTATGCATTAACATTGTCCCTGAATGTTAATACTTGACTAGGAATAATTAAGAGTAGTGTTCTCTATATCATCTCACTATCGATTCAACCAATCGATTGATATAGATATGAACCTACTACCAAGGGCGTTATTACACTTAGTTATTTGGCACCAATACAAGTAAGTATAATAACCATAATCAAATGCCTTTATATATATATATGAAATATGATACAATGAGTCCATACAACAACCATCACATGATTGGCTCTAGGGCTCTCACTTACAGCTTGGTCAGTGCTTATCCCTCCAGAATCGGCCTCGGAGCTGATGGGGGCGCCCGGGATGTTGGGGGCGCCCCGGTTGACTTGGTCTGCTGGCTTCGTGGCTGAGTTTGCTTCGATCATAATTTGGATTGGACCCAGGGCGTCCGAGACATCCAGGGCGCCCGGGACCATCAGGGCGCCTGGCCCAGTAAGATTTCGAAGCGATTCTTGCTTAATTGCTCGTTTGGCTTTGACCTTGGGCGCCCAGGACCTCCCGGGCTCCTAGCCCAGCTACTGCCCCTCTCCTTTGAGGCGTTCTGAGCTGCAGAAACACATTCCTTTGGTCCCTGCATCCAAGGTTAGTTCCACAACAAGCATGGCAAGAATGTTAGTTAGTTTTTACAACCGGAGCTGTCTTGGTTCTGACTTCAGGTCTCCCAAATGGAACCCTAGGTCGAACCGACGCCCACTGTTCCCTCAACGGGGAACGCATCATCACCTACTCCTCTCAGGAGAGATTACCTTTTGTCAACCGACTCCTCCAATTGGACGTTTGCCCAGCAGTCCTTCTCCAGGTGCCTAGCAGCCCTTCGCCAGATCTTTGGTACCAAGCAATCCTTCGCCAGGTGCCTAGCAGCCCTTCGCCAGGTGCCTAGCAATCCTTCGCCAGGTCTTAGACTCCTAGTAACCCTTCGCCAGGTTCCAAGCAGCCCTTCGCCAGGTCTTAGGGTTTTGATGCCTAGGAGTCCTTCGCTAGGTGCCCAGCAGCCCTTCGCCAGGACTTCTTTCTGCACACTCAGTGATCACATTTGACCAAAATAACATCTTAACTTTTGAACCCTTTTTCATTATCAAAACCCAGGTTCGACTTAGGTGGCGCCTGCACCAACATCCAGCAGTTTTTTTTAATATATTATATATATTTAGAATTTAACATTTTAAAATTTAATAGTTAAGTTATAGTAGATTCAAACTAAAAAAAATTCCTTTAGGGTTCATACTTTGCTCTTGGGTTATGGTGTTCTAGATAAAAAAGTTTAGATACCGATACTCACGAGATATATTATGTGTGTTTAGGGCCAAGATTTTAGGATTTAGGAGTTGAGTTATAGTGAGTTTTAGCCAATAAAATTTGTCCTAAGGGTTAGTCTTCCCTTTTGGGTTATAGTATTCAAAATAAAATATTTTAGATGTTTACATGGTATATTATATGTATTCAATATTTATATGGGAAAATATTAATTTAAAAAAAATATATACCAATGGGAGATACCTCCAATGCCTCCATCATTCCACTCAAGGTGCTTCCAATACAATTGGAGATGCCTCGAGTCTCATCATGCACAGGTGTGCGACGTATAATCTGTATAATCTTGTTAAATACGGTTACTCTAAAAAAATGGTAGATAAAAAATTTTCGAGATGTTTCTTAGGATTTCTGAACCCTGGATTGAAGGTTGAGGGTGAGACTAGAGTCAACTAGAAGTTTTCGAGGATTAAATTAGATTTAGTCAAACAAAAAAAGTAAGGTTGTTAAAAAAACTCGAGATTAGGGGTGTTGTTGTGATTAACCAAGTTGAGAGGGGGTTGAATGCATAAATAATCTATAACCTATGGGTGTGGATTCAAATAGCTAAAGGAAGTGGGCCAAAATGCAAAATGGGCATCTCTTAAATGGCTTCCTTTTCCTTGTCTTCTCCACTCGAAGAGGAGATCTCAACTTCTCTCGTACAACCTTTATCTCCTTTCGATCGCAAATCGACCACAAGCCACCGAAGCCGAGCATCTGACGTTTTCTCCTCTAATCATGAGTTGTTCCATACCCTACTTCCCAGGCTTTGCGACACCATTTCTATTGGGTGACACTGTCTCGGTGCAAGTAGATAAAAGCGTAAATCCTAGCGACAACACCACTCACAGCCTAGGGATCCTCACCGATTGCCCATCTCAAGTGGTTCTCCTACCCCTGCTGCGATCAGTGGAGACCATTGGAGGAATGTTTGGAGAAGGATATTGGTACTCGAGGTTTCCGTGGTGTTTCGACTGGATCGAGGCAGAGGAGGATCTCATTGTGTTGGATCAATGTTGATGAGATTGTTGATGGGGTTGGATCAAATTACAATCCTTGATGGAATTTCTGTTTCATATTTTTGGTTTGGAGCTGCTTCTATTCTATGGGAGCACATGTTGATGGTGATCTATTCTTTTTCAAATTTGTGATTGGTTTTTTTTTATCTCCTTTCTTCAATTGCCTGGTTTGCGTCTGATCTGGAGCAAAGGTGGCTGTCGGCGATGGTTCAGGTATGTTCAGCTACTAGTGTTGAGCATTGGATGTTAATTGTAGAATGATCAGTGATAGAACTCCTTTTCACGATTCTGGGTGGGATTGCCCTATTTGGAATTTGATTTCAGCGTGTATACATGTTTGTTTTGCAGTAGTTTTGATTGAGTTGGATCTATTTTTGAATTGGGCTAGTTGTTTGGCTTGGAGATTGGAGTATGTTCTCTGTTTGATTTTAGCATTGGGATTCATGTTGGAATTGTAGTATGAATGGGATTATGTAGCCTTTGTTCCTATTTTGGTTTGATCTTGATATGTCTGTGATGATTCTGTCCATTTCGGTAGAGATGTATGGGGTAAGATTGTGTTCTGTGTTGGTTTTGGATTCTGATCCTATTTTAGTTTCTATTTTGGATTGGTTATTGTAATGGTTGTTGCTTGCTGTGAGATGCTGATGTGATTATAGATTGGTAGTTGGTTTCATCATATTTGAGATTTGACCATGAGCTATAAAATGGAATTCATCTTCACTTAGATTGGTGTGTGTTGTTCGCTGATCGGAATTGGAGCCTGACATGGTTTGGATGAATTGTTGGGAGAGATAATTTGATCCTGTGAGGTTTAGCCAAACTCCATCCTAGGCTTTGGGTTTCTTGTTTTTGGTGCATGCCAATTCCCAACCCTGTTCTATTTGGTTGGGGGTGCCGTGAGTGGCAATTGAGTTAAGGATGATCTAGGTCATGAATTGGTTCCATTTGGTGGTCTTGTGTAGCTTGGTTCTGTGGGTTAGGTTATGTTCATACAAAGAGCTACGATATGAGATTGAACCAAACCGAGGAGGAGGAGAACTCATGTAGAGTTAAAGTAAGGTTAAAATTTATTAGAACAAATCTAATTAAGTTAGTCATTTGGTCTTAGCTAATTATCATGTATTATGATAGCTAATTATCATGTATTATGATAGCTAATAAATGTCTTTTGATATAGGGCATTAATTGATTGATTGCGGACTTCATGATGGGGGCTTCTCTTCACCTACAGGCTTCTCTCTGGAGGCATATTGATAAGTATCATTTTGTTGATTATTTAAGGTTCTAGGATCTATTTTTCAATCATGTTTTACTTGCTTAATGGTGGATTTAACCTAGATTCTAGGATTTACATTTATTTTGGACCTAATTACAAATTTTGATATATTTGAATTGTTTTGTCACTAAATTGTTGATCCATTTTTTTTAGGCTTGGAAGGATCATGAACCCAGGTCATGTTGGGTCAAAGTTGAGTCAAAAGTGGACTGGATCAAGTGATCAAGCATTGACTAATATGGACCGTCCAATTCAAAAATGGTTAGATCTAATCCATCTGAGAACTTCTGGTCAATCCGAGCTGAGGTTAAGGTTAATCAAGCACTTGGATCAAGATCTAAATGTTTCATCCAAATCAGAGATCATCTGGCAATCAGATCAAGCTCAGGAGGGTCTAGACCGTCCATTCAAAGATCAAGGTGATCTGAACCATCCGTTGCAAATCTGGAAGATCCGAGCCACTGAGAAGTAGATCCTGATCCTTGATCATGATCTGGAAAGTTTGATCTAAATCGGACAAGGATCAACCGTTGGATGAGTGCTGGATAATCTGAGCCGTCAACTTTCAAACCATATAAACTGAATTCCTCTGCTTCAGATGTGTCGCGTCTTCACCAGTTCATCACATTTCTTCAGCTGTTCTTCTTTTCGTTTGGAGTTTTCTTCATCTGAAGGCGTGGCCGACTCGATTTCGACCTTAGAACAAGATCTGGATCATTGGGAGGAGGTTTCTGTAGAGATTCTATCTCTGATTTGCGCAGGAACAGAGTTGATTGAGGGTTTCGTCAATTTTTGTGATCTGATCGATTTGATCACGATCTCGTGCCGTTTTCTTCCATCGGAGCTTACTGGAGGGTCCTCTTGTATGCTTTGATAATCATCTAATCACCATCACACCTCGACATCGCGAGATCGAAGAGATCGATTGGGTTTTCTCAGCTTGGTGCAGTCTGTGAGCAGATTCGACATTGAGGCATTTTTCCATTGATCTGCGGAGCTGAAGGGGTTCTTGGCTTGCTCTTGTGTGACGGCAAGGAGACCTTGAGCCAAGGGATGGATCGAGGCTTAGTTTCTTAATGTATTTCTTTTGTTTAAGCTGTAATTTCAATTCTGAAAACCACCTCATTTCTGTCTTGATATCAACTGTTGTAGTATCCTTTCCCGAATATTTCTACTTTAATTAGATTTCATTCCTGCAAGTTAATTAAACATATTGCTTGTTAGTAAACGATTCCATTTAATTTCAGTTGTTTCAGACTTCAGAACTTGCGTATCAATACCTGTTCCTGCATATTAGCTGCACTTCCTCGCGTACCAGTTGTTATCCTGCAATTCAGTTGTCTTCCTGAACTCTTGAATTTTGTACCAAGCTAGCTTTAGTTTAATTTGCTGAATTTACGTTGTAGCTTGTTCCATCTAAATAGCACTTAATTTCTGAATTTTGTGTTAGCTGTCTTGAATTGATTTCCATCTCTGTAATTTAGTTACATTACTTCAATTCAGTTTATTTCTGCAAATCTCAGTTTGCAATTGTTGAAGTTTGTATCAGTGAAGCTCAGCGTTGGAATACCATTGCATTTGAACTCAGTTGATTTGCACTCAGTTTGGATTTTAATTCTGTCATTAGATTTTAAGTCCTGCATTACTGTCAAGAGCAAGTTCAGCTCTACATTTGAGTCTGTCCTTGTTTAGTCCCTGGTTTGGCAAGTGTTCTTTTGCTGCATATTAGTTTCAAGCTTCTAAGTTTTATGTCAAGTGAACCATAGACTTTTCTATATCTTGTCTAGATATTAGATTGCACACTCTAATTCAGCTTACCTGGTTGTTTGTCCTGCACTTGAATTGTTACTGCATTTTTGAACAAGTTATTCCTGCATTAGATGTATCTGAATTGATCTGCACTCTATTTCTGAATTTCTCTCTTCAGACTTGTGTGTCACTTCACTGGAAGCTTACCTTTCCAAGTTGAGTTAATTGGTTGAGTATCTGAATTGCTAGTGTATCGTTTCTGCATATTTCAGTTTCCACTTGGCACATTAGACTTCACCTCTTGCATATTTGTATCAAGTAGCAAATTTCAGCATGATTTGGAGTTAAGCTTGCTTGAAATTCTAATTGTTCTAAATTTAATTTGACTGAAGTTAAAAACACCTTTAAGTAGGCTTTTGTGGTTGAAGTCAGTTGCTTTCAAAGTAAGACCATTCCTGAACTGCAACATTCTTCTCGAAAATTTCAGCTTGAATTTCTGCCCCTTGTAGAAAATGAATTTTGGCATTGATTTGAATCAAGTTGAACACAACTGGTAGTATACTATTGCATTTAATAGCAGTTTTATTTGCATTTAGTCGCTTCTGAACTCTACACTTCATTTCTGCACTTAGGTTTACATGTCCTGCATTAGTTTTAATTGGAGTTTCAGCTCAGTCTTGATTCATTTGTTTGCACCTTGGTTTGATTGAGTTCATAATTGATTGAGTCTTCCATTGCATTTATCTAGCTTAAGCTTGCTTCATTAAGCTTCTTTCTTTTCATTAAGGTTTCATGTCTAATTGAAACAAAACCCAGATTTTATTTGAAACCCAAAAATCTTAGACGACACATAAACTCGAGCTCGAATTAAACACCCTCAACTAGCCCTAGGAAAAATACGACCTGTGGCCCCTTTACTACATTTCTAATCTTTGCTAGCAAAAAGGGTTTCCAGCTTACACATATCTAAATTTGAGACCCACATTCGTGACACATATCTCGGGTTCATCAAATTTTTGGCGCCGTTGCCTAGGACCATACTAGTTGAGTTGTTTGATTTTTGCTTGTGTGCTCATTGCATATTTTTCTTGATCTATTTTTTGCACTTACTGCTATATCTTGTGATCTGATTTTATTTGTTTCATCTTTCTATATACTTTTACTGTGATTTGTTTTTGATTATATGACCAGGTCTACAGGTGGTGATCTTGAGGACTTTGACACTGAGATTGAGAGGACTTTCAGAGCTAGGAGGAGCCAGCTCAGTGTTTCAGAGGGATTTGGCATTATTCCTACTCAGTCTATTTCAGCTTATTCAGTTGATCAGATGGCAGACCACTAAAAGACCATGAAAGAACTGGCAGCACCAGATGACACATTTCAGAACTCCAGTATTGCTTATCCAGAGCTGGCTGGTGATTTTGAGCTTAGATCTGGACTCATCCACTTGCTACCCAAATTTCAAGGACAGTCTGGGGAGGACCCAAATAGACACCTGCATGAGTTTCATGTTGTAAGTTCCACTATGAAGCCTCAGGGTATTTCAGAAGAGGATATCAAGCTGAGGGCTTTTCCCTTTTCTTTGACTGGAGCAGCTAAGGACTGGTTTTACTACTTACCTACTGGGCAATTGTCTAGCTGGATTGCAATGAAGAAGGTGTTTCTAGAGAAATATTTCCCAGCCTTTAGAACTGAAATCATCAGAAAAAGCATTTGTGGCATTCAGCAAGTGGTGGGGGAGACACTTTATGACTACTGGGAGAGATTCAACAAACTTTGCTCCAGTTGCCCCCAGCATCAGATTAGTGAGCAGCTCCTCATCCAGTAATTTTATGAGGGTTTATTGCAGATGGATAGGATCATGATAGATGCTGCAGCTGGGGGAGCCCTAGTCAACAAAACGCCAAATCAAGCTAGGGAGCTTATTTCGAACATGGAAGAAAATTCTCAACAGTTTGGAAGCAGAGCATTATCTACTAGAGGAGTTAATGAAGTCCAGGTGGCTTCTAATGAACAAAGGGAGATTAAGAATGCATTGGTAGAGCTCACTTTAGCGATTAAGCAAATGGGTCTTAATAATGCAAGTCAAAATTCAACTCCTTCGGTACCTCCACAATCAAGCCAAGTGATGAGTGTATGTGGAATTTGCTCTAGCCAGGAACATAATTCAGATTCATGTCCCAACCTTCAACAAGATGAGTCAATAGCAACTTTGGTTAGGGGACAATTACAAGCTAAGAATAACCCTTACTCCTCTACTTATAACCCTAGTTGGAGGGATCATCCAAATTTGAGGTATGGAAATTTTTTTTACCAACAAAGCCCACAACATAACAAATTCAGCAACCCCAACAAATTTTCCAGCAAGTTCAGCCACAACAACTACAATCACAGCAGCTAAATCAGCAATTTCAGCCTCCAAATCAGCAATTCCAGCAAACATTTCAGCAGCCATTTCAAGGGATTCAACAAGGTTTCCAAGGGAATTTGAATTTTCAGCAACAATACCAATCTATCCAGCAATAATTCCAGCAGCCACAGCAAGGATTACAGCCTTGGAACCAAAATTTTCAGCCTCAAAATCAAGGATTTCAACCCACTCAGTTTCAATCTTCACCACAACCATTTCCATTTCAAAATCAGAATTTTCAAGGCTATATTTCTCAGCAAATTCAACAATCATTCCAGCCTAATTATTAGCCCTTTCCACAACAATATCAGCCCTTCCATCAGCACCAACAGTCCCAATTCCAACAAATGCAGCAAGGAAATATTTTTGGTGCTCTACAAAACATTGAACGACAAATTGGGCAAATGGCTAGTGAAATAAATCAAAGTAAAGCTCAAGGATCAGGCCAACTACCTTCTCAAGCTATTCCCAACCCAAAGGGAAATGTTAGCACTATTACTTTGAGGAGTGGAAAGGTTACTTCAACTCGAAAAGGTCCAAGAGCAGAATTTTCTGAAAATAGGACAGCATCTTCATTTCTAGCCCAGAACAGCCATGGGAACTCTTCAAATTCAGTTGCTTCCACCCCTAGACTAAGCTCAACCCCTTCACCGAGTGATCCTATGATTTTGGTGCAGAATGGTGGAGAAATCGGTGGCGAGACCAACCTCACAGTAGATACTTCAGTGGAAAAGTCAACCCCAAATCCATCTTTTCATGTTTCGACTCAAGAGGAGGAAATTCCTGTTCCCTTACCTTTCCCTCATCGAAAAACTCAAGCTAAGAAGCAAGTGGAGGAGGAGAAAGCTAAGGAGTATAATGAGCTAGTGAAGTTGTTCAGTAAGGTATTGATCAATGTACCCTTGTTGACTATGATTAAATAGATTCCTAAGTATGCTAAGTTCTTGAAAGATTTGTGTGTTCACAAAAAGAAGCTTAAGAAAAATGAGTTAGTCAGCTTGGGGAAGAATGTTTCAGCACTTATCCACTCTATTCCTCAGCAGTGTGAAGACCCAGGGGTATTTCTGTATCTTGTGAGATAGGGAGGACCATGTTTCATGATGCTATGTTAGATTTAGGAGCTTCCATAAATATGATGCTCAGGTCAGTATTCCAGATGATTGGTATAGGCCCTTTACACCCTACTGGTGTGGTGAGATAGCCAGCAGACCGGAGTCAGACACACCCAGCTGGTATGATTGAAGATGTTTTGGTGAAGGTAAAGGAGCTGATATTTCCTGCAGATTTTTATATTTTGGATATGGAGGGAGATTATCTTGCACACCGTTCTCCCCTTATTTTAGGAAGACCATTTCTAAAGACTGCTAGAATGAAGATAGATGTTCATGTTGGTATGCTTTCGATGGAGATTGGAGATACGGTAGTTCAGTTTAGCATTTTTGATGCTATGAAGCACCCTAGAGAGGACTATTCTATTATGAGCATAGACATTTTGGATGGATTGATTGATACAGACACACAGGCTAAATGGGGTTCACATGAATTTTCTGGAGGAGTTATTTCTGCAGAGGGGGCTGAGGATGTGTTTGTCACAGAGGCTGAGGATATTTTAGAGTTTATTTCGGATTCACTTTCAGTTGGTGAGGATATTTTATGTGTAGGGGATTGCACAGAGCCCCAAGGATCACCTATTTCTATTGAGATTGATAGTGTAGGGGATTGCACAGAGCCCTAGGGATCACTCATACCCACTGAGGAGGGTCAGATTGAACTGAAGACACTACCAGGCCATTTGAAGTATGCATACCTAGGAGAGGAGCAGACTTTTCCCGTGATTATTGCACAGCATTTGGAGTCAGAGCAGGAGGGAAAATTATTGCAAGTCCTGAGGCATTACAAGAAGGCAATTGGGTGGACTTTATCAGATATACCAGGTATCAGCAAGCTATCTGTATGCACAGGATATTTTTGGAAGACAATGTCAAACCCGTGAGGCAGCCACAAAGGAGACTCAATCCACTTATTTTGGACGTTGTAAAGAAAGAGGTGACTCGACTTCTACAGGCATGTATCATTTACCCTATTTCTGACAGTCAGTGGGTTAGTCCCATTCACGTGGTGCCTAAGAAATCTGGAGTGATAGTGGTGGAAGATGGAAGCAATGAGCTAGTGCCCACCAGAGTTAAGAATTCCTGGAGAGTCTGCATTGATTACAGGAAGCTCAATAAGGTCACAAGGAAAGATCACTTCCCTTTACCCTTTATTGATCAGATGCTTAAACGACTGGCAGGGAAGTCACATTATTATTTTTTAGATGGTTATTCAGGCTACTTTCATATTTGTATAGATCTAGAGGACCAGGAGAAGACAACATTCACTTGCCCCTTTGGCACTTTTGCCTACAACGGATGCCTTTTAAACTCTGTAACGCACCCGGTATATTTCAGAGATGCATGGTAAGTATATTTGGTGAGTTGATAGAGCAGTGTATGGAGGTATTCATGGATGACTTTTCAGTTTTCAGCAAGTCTTTTGATTCATGCTTAGAAATTTGT